>JBBPQC010000095.1:0-43605 GCA_038092295.1 Leccinum arenicola | reverse complement strand
TACAAAAAAAATTTTTTTAAAAATTTTTAATTTTTTAAATAATTTAATTTTTTTAAAAAAAAAAAAAAAAAAAAAAAAAAAAAAAAAGTTGACAAAAATTATCAACTTCAATGTTGTCTATGAGTACTATAAGAGCTATGGAGTACTGTCCAGTACTGTCCAGTCTTCCCCTTGTTTTGCTGATGTGAGTATTTGAATACTGCAGTGGCAGCGAGCGCGACAGCAGTATGCAGAACTTCACTTGCAAACACTTTGGGAAAAAGATTACTGACAGCATTGGAACCGGCATAGAAGAAGTCGATGACCAGGCCAGCCAGCGCGGGGTGTGCAAGATTATTTGTATGGCCCTGGTAAGAATATTAGCTCAGTAACAGCTAGATGTATGTATGACTTACCTCCTTGTCCTGGCCATCTTTCAAAAATGTACCATGTACCAGTAGCATTTTGGCGATGTCCGTGTTGACTGAACAACAGTACCTACTTTTTGAGAGATGACTGCCAGTTTGCTATATCTTTCCATAACTAACTCGAGATTATTATAATAAAAGCGGAGAGAATATGGTCAATATGTACGAGTTTGGTTATGCCAGTAGTATATTGAGGCCACCAGCCTTGAGAAATAAAGGTAAGCTCACATCACAACTGAATTATAATATACTTACCCTCGGGTATGACTAACCCATGCCCGTGACGTTCAACTATGGCCTCATTGATGTATTCACCAGCCTTGGTATTGAATTGCAGGCGCATCCGGAAGGAATTGATCGATGCGAGGTCACAGTGGGAAAAATGTTTGGCATGCTCGATGATATCGCAGACGGGAGGGGCATAAAAGTTTAGTTGAGACGGATCCACATTATTCGGATGTGCACTGGATGTGGCAGACCGAACAATAGACTGCAGAAGAGAATTGGCAAGAGAATTAGTACCGTCAGTGGATTGCGGTGTAGCTTGAGGGCGTTGGAAAATGGGAGCCTCCACTTGATCTGCATCATCTACTGTGGAGATCATGGTGCGGCTAACACTGACAGAACACCGTAACACCATCTGCTGCTGGCTTTGCACGGCCATAAGCTCCCTGTTATTGGGGAGGCATAGAGGGCAGTTACGCTAGTGGTGCTGAGCAACAATGTCATCCATGTCACCTGATAAAGTTGATCATTACTTACTTTGGTAGGTCACAGGAGACTTGGAAAACTGCTGGGAGTTTGGTATGATGTCGCAAATCATCGATCTGCCCTGTTTCTGTAGTTAGTTGAAACGCTACCTAGGCAAAGTTGTCATCAGAGCGAAAGCTGACTTTTCATTCTATACGCACCTGGCGCAGTTGTGTTCTCACGGGCACCTAGAAGTACAAATAATGAGTAAGTGGTTGCCAAGTTGAAAAGGCACTTATGATTGACGTTGCTTCGAATGATGGACTGCGCCATGCGTTCGTCCTTATCTGGAGACTGCTCATCGATATCCGGTGCATCTGAGGGCTCAGTTGCAGCCGCAGCAAGGATACAAAATTGCGAGGTCCGTCGCCTAGGCTGGAAGGGATCTATTCCATACTCGTCAGTTGTCCCACATTCGGACAGAGCACGTGAGCTTGCTGGAGTCAGCTCGGAACCAGCGTGCGACACAACTTGTAGAAAATGGGTAAGAGCTGTGGGAGGATGGATGAGAAGAGGAGTGGGATGATGCTGCCAAAGACCTGTTGCAAGTTAGCATGGGATTTAGTACAGCAGACAATGAACACTTGCAAGGCCCATCTACCAGTAATAGGAACCTTGCCGAAATCTGGAGTATTGAACCTTGCTTCACGTTCGGTATTGCCACAAGTCTGGGAGGATAACTTAAAGCCATATTGACCGGATCCCGACAGTGTGAAGGTTGGTCTCACTTGAGTCAGTGGAGCAGAAGACTCCACCCATGATGGAACCTCCTCATCATCATACACCGGCGCGTCAGTGGGATGGACAGGGGCCATCGTGTTGACTTCTTGCCCTTCCGTCGCTACATTGAGGTTTTGGGTGGATTGGCATGAGTGTCTTGTAGATTGAATTTGCTCAATGTTTTGCAGTTGTTGAATCGATCCACCAGAGCCCTTCCCAGTCCGTGATGAACATCTCAACTCTGACATGTCAGGCATACCATCTGTGATGAGAGAGCATGTCAATAAAAAAGCGAAGAAAACAAAAGAACACTGACCAAGAAGTTGATCATCGTCAAACAGATCCTTGGGCCGAGGTCATTTGGTAAGTCGTTTGTTGTTGCGAATGACATCCCCATTGGCAACCTTGAAGTCGTTGGCTTCTTTGGAAATTTTCCTTTTAGAAGACATGGGAATGGGTGCGACAATCCAATTTTCTAGATTCCAATGTACAACCAGATTATATAGAAAAAAATCAAAACCATGTGCTTACAATGAGGCGTGGCATCAACAGCTGTGTAACATTACACGTCACAAATTAAACCTTGTACATACATGTATGTACACTTTTAGTATGAACTAGTATGTATGAACATCAACAGCAGTCATGAGCATATACAACAAAGAATCGTTGGAACACATAGAAGCAGATAAATAAGGTCAAAGTCTTTTTTGTTGGCCAAACCAGAATACTTTGTTTTGTGAGGTAGAACATCACATGGGTACCGCACTGGTACTGTAGGCCATACGGCGGGGCGGGCCCATGGATCTAGTGCAACGTCGGACAGACTCCAAATGGGCACATTTCAAGGGACTGGAGGGTATGTATTCATCGGAATTGCTGTCTCGATCCCGTCTCAGATTATTATGAACACTGGGGTCACTCCGAAAGATGGCGCATCCTGGGAGGACGTCCTTCGCTATGGTCGGGGGTGCAAGGAGCAATGCAGGTGTTGGTGGTCCTGACTCGGACCGTGTGGTGCTGACTTCAGATAAGCAAAAGGGCTTGGACTTGAGTACTGCTTCATCCCAATGTTCAGGTTGAAGTTCAGACAAAGTTGTAATGATATGCTTCAAGTTGATGAACATGTCATGATTAAACAAAGTCTTGCAGTAGAAGCATCCGTGTTCATCGGTGGCGAGGGGTAGAACGATTTCAGACCGAAGGAGTGTGAGGAGTGGAATGATTGGTTCAAAAAACAGATGTATATGCTTTACAACAGATGGGATCCACGTAAGATCAGATTGGATGGTAATCATTTTGAGGATGCTTGGCTTGTAAGTGTTGAAGAACTTGTCGAAGCACTTCTCCAGATCCTCTTCAGACTTTTGCTTCAAGGGTCCGTCATAAAGGACAAGATTCCAACGAGAACATGAAAAAATGATTCAAGATCGTGCATGGCATTATGTACCACCGGTTGTCCTGGACCAGCCATTGCGAGCTGCGCCGACATCCATGACCAGGTTCCCTAAGTTAAATCACCTGTCAGCTCATTGAGCAGAATGAAAATCATCAGACAAACCGTCTGATATAGTGGACATAAATCGATCATTTTGCGAGGATCGTTATCCAGACTATCAGTGCCCATGAGCAGCATGACGACATCGTCAGCCGTGAGATCCGAAACAGGTACCAATATGGGCGTATCTTGAGAGATAATCTTCTGGGCGGGGACACCTTGAATTATCATACTGGAATGATAGCTCAGAGTCGTTAGCTTCGATTAGCGACGCCGGGAGGTCCATCAGAATGGGGAACAACAATATTTGGTGTGTCAGAGAGGGTGGTTGCCAAAGCAACTGCTTCATCGGTAGGGACTGTGTAACCCCAGTCGCCAAGGACCCCTCGCCATTTGAGCTTTCGAATCTTCTTGCATAAGTTCTCCCATTCTTCATCAGAAAGATGGTCCATGCATTTGCTGTGATCGGTTCGGTTGAGAGCCCTGGCGAGGAAGAGATTTGAGGGGCTGGGGTCGCCGTGCAGGACACCAGCTACCTTGAGTGCATTTTTGTGTGCTGGAGTTAAATTAGCATTGATGTTCAAGATCATAAAAATGAAAGCATACTGACTAACAATGTAATCCAGGAATCTGACAAGAAGCTGCCTAAGAGACAAAAATTTGAGGATTAGCTTGGCAACAGGTTAAGAGATGAGACGAGATAGGACCTGCAAGTGGAAAGAGGAATCTTGGGGGAGAGATGAGAGGAGGAAATGCGTAGAGTGATTGGCCTTAGTGTCCTGGCAGTCGGGATCCCGGAGATGAGTCTTGACTTGCCGTTCACTGACCAGTATAGGGGCACCTTCAATTCTGTGTTGGTCCAGGATGTGTAGAATCATTCGATTCATTCCTTTGGTGTACTTCCTGCCAAGGGGGTCAGTCTATGCGTCCTTGATCACGACGCCCTTGTCTGCAAGGTCTTTGTCCATCTCGCCCTCCCAGACCGTCGTGCTTTGGCCCAGATCAGCAAACCACAATATGCAGAGTCTCGGCCATAGCTGTCCATAGCAATCCAAAGGAATTCATAGCTCCATAACACCCCAGCAATGTGGCTGTGTGAATGACAAATATTAGTCATCATCCATAGCAAGCCATAGCATTCCATAGTAGCACATAGCACCCTATCTCCATAGCAATTCATAGCAGCACAGCAATTATACTCCATAGCAACCATACCATAGCTCTTTATAGCAATACATAGCATCATAGTATCAACTAGAATTAACCAATGTCTTTGCCAATATCCCTAACCCCCCCTAACATTGTGTGGCCGAGGCCTAACCAATTCTAACCAATGTCTTTGCCAATATCCCTAACCCCCCCTAACATTGTGTTGCCTCCTAACCAAATCTAACCAATGTCTTTGCCAATATCCCCAATATCCCTAACCCCCCCTAACATTGTTTTGCCTCCTAACCAGTCCTGACAACCAATGTCTTTGCCAATATCCCTAACCCTCCCTAACATTATTTTGCCTCCTAACCAAATCTAACCAATGTCTTTGCCAATATCCCCCCCAATATCCCTAACCCCCCCTAACATTATTTTGCCTCCTAACCTAATTTAACCAATGTCTTTGCCAATGTCCCCCCCAATATCCATAACCCCCCCTAATATTGTTTTGCCTCCTAACCAAATCTAACCAATGTCTTTGCCAATGTTCCTCTCAATATCCCTAACTCCCCCTAACATTGTTTGTCTCCTACCCAGATCTACCAATGTCTTCTCCAATATCCCTAACCCCCCCTAACATTGTGCCTCCTAACCAAGCCTAACCAATATTAACAAGTGCTTTGCCAATATTTCTAACCAAGACTAACATTGTTGAACCTCCTAGCCTTGAATGACAACTGTTTTGCGCTTACCCCAGACTAGGGGATGATTCCCATGATTGGATTCCATTATTCCTGATTTTCTCCGATTTTTCCCACTGCTTCCTGGCTTCAAAAAGCTGTTCTATGATTTATCACCATAAATCTCGAAAATGGCTATATCTCCATGATGTGATGTCTGATCCTGGCGATCTAATGCTCGGATTGCGGCTATACATCCCCCCCACATATCTCCTAGTGGTGCCGAACCACAGATTGGATGCTGTTCGATGTGATAAGCAAAACTGATTGATCACAATTTCTTTGAAAATGAGATCTGACACTAAAACGGTTATAACCACGGATTGGATGCTGTTCGATGCGATAAGCAAAACTGATTGATCACAATTTCTTCGAAAATGAGATCTGACACTAAAACGGTTATACCTCAGTCGGTTCTGCACAGATTCCCACGATCCGTGACTCATATGAAAGGTATTCGTCTGCACTACCTCCGATACAGCCAGCCCTAAGTGTATAATTCCCACGATACCCATTTGCGAACCACATTCTTGGTCAGTGTCTGGTTAGTGCTTGGTTAGGATTCCTGCCTTGTTAGTTCTAGTTAGGGCGCCTCAAGAATGCTTTGTTGGTGTCTGGTTAGGATCTCTGCTTTGTTAGTTGGGGTTAGTGTGCCTGGACAAGCTTGATTACTAAGTGTCTGGTTAGGAGTCATGCCTGGTTATGTCTGATTAGTGTGCCTAGACTCTTAGTTAGTGTCTGGTTAGGATTCCTGCTTAGTTATGCCTGGTTAGGATCCATGCTTTGTTAGTTGGGGTTAGTGTGCCTGGTCATGCTTGGTTAGTTGGGGTTAGGATTCCTGCTTTGTTATGTCTGGTTAGTGTGCCTGGTCCTGATTGGTTAGTATCTGGTTAGGATTCCTGCTTTGTTAAATCTGGGGAGTGTGCTTGGTCATGTATAATTAGTGTCTGGTTAGTGTGCCTAGTCATCTGCATCAAGATGTGTAGCCAAATGTGTCAAGCAATGTAGCAGAAAGACTTAGCAGAATTTGTGTTGTGTTCCTGAAAATTACTTGCCTTATTTGTGTTGTGTTGTAAAATTTCGAACTCAGCAGCCACCAGGTATATAAACCCAGTACTCTTTAATTTAAATTCCCACACTCTTTCTTCCCTCAACCACTACCATCCCTCTTCACCACCACAACACTTCAACACCACAACACTTCTACTCTATTATACTTCATCACTACTACTTGTTGCTTATTTGGTAAGTGCATAACCCCTTTTCTTCATCCAGTTACTAACTTAGCTCCCCTTTTCTCTATAGACTTTGTACTATGATTGGTGGTAAGTAAGTCTAGTGTTGCTTTTTTGTGACTTAGTTACTGACTTACTTTCTTTTTCTTTTAGGCTGTGTGCCATTGTTGGGTCATTACATATAGTTGGTGTATTAGGTAGTTTATATGGTAGTAGATATTATGTATGTAGCTTGTCTTGAATGTTGATTTTGATTTTGATTGCATTTGAAATTTGGTGTGAGATTTCACTAGCAATATCCAATTTCTATAGCCATCTATATATGTCCATAGAACTATGCACTGCCACATAGTTCCATAGCAACTCATAGCAACTCATAGCAACCCATAGTAACCCATAGCTAGGTACCAAGTCCTATAGCAATCCATAGCAACCATAGCAACCATAGCTCCCAAGAGCCCCATAGCACTCCATAGCAAATGAGTTTCTCCATAGCACTTCATAGCACTATCAAACCTGGACCTTGCTAGGGTGCTATGGGACTATGGGGGACTATGGAGCACTGTCTAGCTCTCTAGAGATCAGAGTGATTTGATGATTTGAAGTACAACCTACCTGGCCTCGTTCCCGCCATTTCCGCATTCCTTGCGGAGCAAGATGGCACCACGGCGCCTCCAGACACAATCAAGCTGCAAATATGGCACAATGTGTATGTACAGCAGAGGTTGTATCACGGCGAGGAGTTGGAACCACCCCAGACACTTCGTGCAAGTCCTCCATCGACTCCAAATCCCTAATATGATTCAGTGATTGTCAGCTCCCAACTCGATAGCAACTGGCCAATGCGCGGACTAACTGGACATTCTGTCATTCAGCTGTGGATCATATTCTGCCCTCTACGGTGTAATTTCTTCATAGCATATGTCCAACACTTTGAAGATCCAACTTAATCTAACTAAACTCAGGACTTGCTGTCAACATGTCACTGTTGGCTTGACTCTGAAACAGTGCCACATAGCACTGGTCACTCTGAGTCCCTCTTTGAGCCAACAAAAAATTTCCGCCCCCTCCTTCTATCCCACAACCATGTCAAAGAGAACTCTGGAGCCAACAGAGAAAGCAAAGCTTGCAACTGAAGAACGCACAGCCAGCAAACGAAAGGTGCTTCCAACAAGTGATACAGAAGCTGTTTCAGAGACTGGCAAATGAGCTAGGACAGGCCTTGAATCAAGTTGTGGTGGAGCCTAGTAACCCATCAAATGTCACTGGTGAAAGACAGCAGTCAGTAACAGAAACGACGCCAGTACTGAACAAAAAAACGACCAACAAAGCTGCCACCGCAGTAGAGATCCAAGCTGAGCAAGACGATGAAGTTGAGAAGGTTGAACACCAGCTCGGTTTGTCTATATTCCAGTTTCATACCAATTATACCACTGTATACTAACGTTAGACCAAATCATGGCAGCATGTATGCAAAAGGACTGGACCTCCCCCATGTATGCTTTTTTTGATCCCACTCCAGTTGTCTGCAAGATCAATGGATGGCCTGTTCATGAATTTGCCTGCCATGCATGTGGGTGCAAAATAAAAATCCATCGTTATTTGGACACACAGGACGCTTGGTCAACTGGCAACATGCACAAGCATGTGGCAAGTTGCTGGGGAGCTGATGTCCTTGATGCTGCAGATAGTGCCAAGGATGCAAGGGAAGTATGTGACAAAATAGTCGGGCCCAAAGTTTCTGTGAACTGGTTCCATCATTACTGCATTTGAATGAAAAGGAAAGGGTAAAGTCAAATATAGTCACTGACAGCACACTCATACAGAAACGAGGTGAGTCACAGTTGATTCAAGTTGGACAGATGTCCATATTTATATAATTTCACAGGTCGGAGATAGTCCAATGGATTGCAGAAAACCTGCAACCTTTCAAAATTGTTAGCGATTGAGGATTTCAGTTGCTAATGAAAACCAGAAGGCCGGAATACTATATACCTTCACCCGAAACAGTGTCGCGTGATGTGAAGTATGTGTTTGTGAAAACACGGCAGCGTATTGCTAAAATGTTACAGGTCAGTATGTCCGGGTAACCAGTTGACGTGTACTAAACAAATGTACCAGGCATACGATGGACACATTAGCTTCACAACCAATGGGTGGACATCCCCAAACCACCATGCGTTTGTTGCCTTCGCAGTCCATCTGGAACACAACGGCTTGCCGACATCTTTCCCTCTCGACATTGTTGAGGTGGCGCGGGTAGGTTAGCACTATCTACTATGAGAATCTATATTGACTGCAGATTTGGCTAGTCTCACACCGGTGTAGAACTTGCACAAGCATTTACACGAGTGCTAGAAGATTTTGGTATTGAACATAAGGTAGGAGCATTTAATGAACGACTTACAAGTTATGAGGTACTGAATCATTAAGATTCTTGGCATTACATGTGATAACGCATCAAACAACACCATCATGGTTGCCGAGCTTGAAGAAACAGTCTTGCACTTCAGTGGGGCTGTGGCACACACCTGCTGCTTCCTGCACACGGTCAACCTGGTCGCAAAATCAATGATTCATCAGTTCGACATGAGCAAGAAAGATGCTGACGCAGTCTTCAACGGTGGAATTGATCTTGATGTAGATGACCATGACTCAGATGAGCCCGTTTTTCTCGATGTCAATGGTGCCACTGAGGATGCAGAGGGCATGGGCATAGATAACATAGATGGGTCCATTAACAAGGTCCCATTCTTGACTGAAGACGAGCAAAGGACTTGGCAGACGAGCATCCAGCCTTTAAAGCTGGTTCTTGTCAAGGTATGTTTGAGCACTTTCGGTGGGGGTCACACCTGTATGCTAAGTTGTCCATATAGCTTCAAAAACTAGCCTACAAGATCATTAATTTGTCAACCATACTCCTTCCAGTGTGGAAAGATACCTTGAAAGATATGCAGCGCCCCATAACACTGATGCCGCATGATGTGGCGACATGATGGAACTTGACATTTGACCTTCTGCGCTATGGAATGGACCACAAAGAGGCCATTGATGTAGTTACTTGGCATCGGGATTTGAGGAAGTTTGAGCTCGTTGATGAAGAGTGGAAGCTGGTTGAACAGCTTTGCAGCATGCTGAAGGTGCGTGCTATCACTGCTACAAACAAAATATAGACAAACATGGCTGACATGGTGACACGTTGCACCATTTTACACCATCCTATAGATCCTCAAAGATGCAACTTCATTCTTCTCCCGGGATACCCCAAACCTTGCCATGGTCATTCCAGCCATGGACAGCATTGACAAACTCCTGATGACACACTCCCGCGACCAAAAGTACTCGCCTGCAATTTGCATTACTGTCAACCTCGCCAAAAAAACCCTGAACCGGTACTATCAGCTCACAGATCAGTCTGAGGCATATCGTGTTGCAATGAGTAAGTCATCTCATACTCCACAGATTTATGCTCACTGCTCACACTATTTGCAGTCCTTCACCCTCGACACTGCTGAAGCACTAGTATGAGATGAGCATGAACAAACGTACAGCAGGGGTGGGGATGCAACCGTTGAAAGAGAGATGGACCTTGCCATGCATTCACAAAACGTGTGTATACTAAGCCCTAGCATCATAGCCACCATGCTAATTGTCTCCACTAGAACATGAATTTTTTTGATAATCTCGCCGCCTTAGCCCCTCCAAAACCTACCGACTTACAAACAGAACTTGACCACTACCTATCCACAGAAGTCGAACACATCTCCGACCCACTCCTCTGGTGGTACGAGTGCCAAACTGTCTACCCAATGCTATTACGCATGGTACTGGACTATTTAACAATTCCAGGTATGTTTACACCTATACTGACCTACAGAACATGCTAATGATATTCGTAAGTAGCCACCTCAATTGATGTCAAATGGCTTTTCAGCCAAGGATGACTCGTTCTCACTCACGTTCGCTCCCAACTCTCAACTCAGTTGACATGTGCATTGCTGTGCCTCAGCTACTGGAACCACATGGATCTCATCAAGACCGCTAATGTCACTCACGTGGCAGCCTTACCGGACGTTGTTGGTGACGAGAACGAGTTCAAGTTGGTGAGGGCTGGGATGCCATTGACAAAGAGTTGTAACCATATAGATTGTGTACCATAGAAATAGTACATATACCTACTACTACTGTCACAGTCGAACGACAACTCGACGTAACAACTCTCTCGCAGCCTGGGTCTCTCCCTTGCCTGCCCTTATCAAATGCTGACGCGGCGCTGTGACACCACAACGTGATGCTGTACCCACGACTCTCCCAGAACCACCACAGCCTAACCTGTTGACCCACCCTGGCCTCATTCAACGCGACGCAATGACGATGCGATGGCATGTCATCAACACGACAATGCATCGTTCCAGCCCTAGCTCGTTGAATGCAACACAACTTGGATGACATGTATTCGACACAACAACATGCTGATGCAATGTTGCATTGTCTCCGCACTTACATCCCCATTCTAGCCTCATCCAGTAGTACAACAACGCCTCGTCTCATTGACAAGACAGCGCGCATGTCGATGCAACAATGCCCCCACCCTTATTCCATCATCCTGCAGCCTCTCATTGTCCGCCCTCACCCCAGTGGCCTCGTTCAACATGACACAGCATGATGACAACTCGACGACGATACACCATGACGCAACAAATGTGATGTTGTGTCATGACGTGTCGTCATCGTTCATGTCCACAGTACCCGTGCGGGTTTTGCACACCCGTGATAAGCCCTGCGGTTTGCACACCCGTGATAAGCCCTGCGGGTCATACCTGCACCGGGTATAACACCCATGGGGACGGGTATATACCCATAACGGGTAAGACACTGTCTGTGTGTGCAGATATCTACATACCTGACTGGGGTGCAGGTGCAGGTTAGGGTTTGGATATCCGGGGGTATACCCATGCCATTCCCTAATTCCACTAACATTCATTTGTTCCCCTGCTCACCTTATCCCTACTAATTTCGGTGTTGAAGCACATTCACAGCTGACTAAGTCAAGTAGCTATGAACTAAGTACCGACTTCTGGCTCAATAAATATTGGTCAAAGGAACTCAGTTGTATTACACGTTATCACCACCTGGCATCTAGGCACTAACTAGTACATAACTAGTGGAGTTCGTATTATATACCAGATAAACATCGTGTACTCCATTTGATCCGATTGATCGCTTCGCTTGCCATCCCTTTCGTCTACCCTTCATCCAATGCTGAACATCGAACGTCATGTGGAACCCCAGAACTAGAGTGAGTAATTAGCAATATTACTAATTTTTCGGAGTATGTCTTCGTTTCCATAGTCGGAACTCAAGCCACACACTACCCCATACAACTTGGCGACAGTAAGCCTTCAGAAAAAGAACACTTTGAAGGAGTAAAACTCACCGAACATTGCAGCTCCCGACCATTCCACAACCAATGAGACACAATTGAACAGATTGGCACCGTACAACTTCCTGAGCAAGATGCCATAGAATTTCTATCATTTCTGCTGGCGAGAAAGACTGGGAGAGATAGGAACATGGTTTCCAGTCACTATTGGGATCTGTATGTAGGAGGATTCCTCCAGAAGCATGTTTTGAGGCATTGGTAGTGATGGCAAATGGCCAAAAGGTCAGGAGAGAGGATGGGTTTGGAAAGAAAAGCTTGCTTAAGAGTATCGAAGGCAGTTTGGCAAGAAGGGGACCAATCCCATGGTTGAGTTTTCTTTGTGAGATCAATAAGGGGTTGAGCAATATTGGAGTAGTTAGAGATGAAATAAAAATTGGCAAATCCTAGGAATGACCAAACATCTCGAAGCTTGGAGGGGATGGGCCAGTTGGTAATCCCTGCTAGTTTAACGGGGTCCATGGCAAGCTGTCCTGGCTTGACAATCATTCCAAGGTATTCCACCTCAGAAGTCACAAAGTTGCATTTCTCACATTTGAGATGAAGGTCTTACTTCATCATCTATTGAAGAACTCATTTGGTTCTTTCTTTGTGAATAGCATTGTTGGGAGAGAAAATAAGCAGGTCATCCATATAGACAACAAGCCATCCTTCAACGATGTCAATGATGAAGTCCCTCAAAGAGTCATTCATAAATTGTTGAAAGGTGGCTGGGAAGTTAATGAGACCGAAGAACATAATGGTAGGTTCAAAGAGTCCTTTGGGAGTGTTGAAGGTGGCTTTCCATTGATGTCCTCCATCTTTGATCTGGATATTGTTATACCCCCATCGTACATTAAATTTGGTGAAAGTTTTTGCTCCCTTGAGTATATTGATGAGATCAGAGATGAGGGGGAGAGGGTATGCGTCTCGAGTGGTGTGTTTGTTTAGGTAACAATAGTCCTGGCAGCGGTGTAGACCACCATCTTTCTTCTTTACAAAGAAGAAAAGGCCTCCGAGGCTTGGGGAGAATTTGACAGACAGATCTTTCCTGCTTTGAGAATTCCTTTGACAAGGAACATTTCTGTAGGAGTTTGTTCTTCAGGAGTAAGAGGATAGATTTTTCCTATTTTTGGGGTAAAGGATTCATGGAGATTGATTTCATAGGTCATTGCTAATGCCTTTGAGATCACGAGTAGGGACAATGAGTTGACAGGAGATATGCATTTGTTTATCAGCTAGAAGTATATGTGAGATATGGAGAGGGCCTATGTCAGAGAGGGTCCTCCTTTCAAAAATCCTGTAGGAAAACTTAAAGCTTGTGAACTGCAGGTTCTTCATCGTCATCCTCAATCTCCTATAGAGCTGGAAGAGTCTCAGTTTTATCTTTAAGTCTCTGAATGTTCCTTTTGGATGTTTTGTTGGAAGGGAAGGTGGTACAAGCTATCACTGAATGTCCTCCTTTGTGACATCTGAAGCATGGTTTTTGTTCAATACATTGCTTTCTTTTTTGTGGAGTAAGCTTAGAGATTTTGATAGTGTCAACATCCAACAAATCAGTCATCTTCAATTTATCCTTGATCGTTTTTCTTCAGGTTCAAGCAAAAATACTACAAGCAGAATGTGAAATTCAAGTCGACTGGAAGCAGTGTCTTACCTCAAGCTGATGGTGACATGGACAGCCCACAAAATCTCATGGGTACGTTGTGCCAGTAGTATGCACTCAAATCAGATTGTTCACACTGATCAATGCTCGTATTTAGAAGAGGTGCCAGTATTGCAACAATTTCCATACTACAATAATTTCAATACCTCTGGGATTGGATCCCCTCTTTTAACAGCAAGCTGATCTTGTCCAAGTGAAATGCTAGTCATCTCGAGACGCTGTGCAAGATTGTTAACACAAAAAATTCCAAAGCTGACAGTAAGGTAGCGGTAGCAGATGAGGAAGCTTGCCTCAAGCTCAAAGAGCCGTGCTAGCTCCAGTGTATCCTCTACCAGGATGGGGTCATCAACTCAGAGTGCAAAGAACCATATGTCTGCCAAGCTCAAGAGTTTGGATAAGCAAAGTGAGGCTTTGCTTGATTCAGAGGGGTGTCAAGCATCCTCCTGCTCCATGATGTGCTACAACTACACCATCCGAAAGCAGGAGCTTGATAATCAACATGAGGAACACATTGCTAAAGTCTTGTGACAAATGCACCAGTGAAGTTCAAGCGGACACAAGTTATCTAGCTCTTAAAACAAGAGGAGCACACAACAGCACACCAGATTAAGCTGCTCCAGTTGTAGTATGCGCTTCAACAGCCACATACTAATTCACTTGCTCCAATGTCTCCCAGTCCTGGCCCCTTGTTTCCTTCTCATTCCTCATTCAACCCATCTAGCTTTTTGCTTCTGGACCACCACTCTGGCTCGTTGTTCCCCTCCCCCTCCAGCTTGTTGTTCCCACTCAGCAGTGACCTTTCATACCTCACCACTGACTCCTCATTTACCCCTGCCGCTGGCTTCTTATTTTGTTCCAGCAACTCCTTGCTTCCCAGTGGCCCTTTGTTTCACTCAGGTGACTCCTTGTTTCCCTCCCCCTTCTTGAATGTCCCGCCGCTCTTGAACACTCCTTTTCTAATTTCAGTTCCTCAACTTTGATGTTATGGTCTCTGAGTCTGCTTGCCAGGCTGTGCTAGTGAGTGGTCACAGTGTACTCGGGGAGTTAATCCAATCTTGTAGTGTATCAATTGGGTGTGTCATACTCCTTTCTCTACTATTCAAATAATACACGGTATTTCATTACTACTAAGTTATTAATCTCTCTTGAGTCGCCGAGCCTCATGCCTGCTTGCCAGGCTGTTTTTCATTAACAGTATAGCCAAAACTGAGCACCACAAAGAGTTTGCGCATCAAGTTCACATGGAAGTGCTGCCCCAGTGTCCTGTCAGGTACTGCCACTGCTACAGGTTATGGATCCCTATCACGATCTTGAATGCCACCAGCTTCTTTGTGTGCCCAGGTCTCGGGTATGCACTGTCAGCCCAGATCCAATCGCCATCTGGTATCAAGCCATGCAGATCCTTTGCGAATTCAGTGCATTGAAACACATATGCATCGTGCAAACTCCCTGGGTGCTCCAAGCTGTAGTCAACAACAAGAAGGTTGTGTGGCATGATAGTAAGGTGTCAAATGTTCGAGTCAGCCATGAAAGTTCGGAGGTGGCAGATAAATTAACTTTGCACAAATGAGTCTTACCTGACAATCTTGTGA
Source organism: Leccinum arenicola (assembly GCA_038092295.1). Classification (NCBI taxonomy): domain Eukaryota; kingdom Fungi; phylum Basidiomycota; class Agaricomycetes; order Boletales; family Boletaceae; genus Leccinum; species Leccinum arenicola. The sequence goes on along the minus strand of JBBPQC010000095.1, from coordinate 28,426 downwards.
AACTTAACCTGCTAATGAATTTATAGTAAATTAGATGATGGGCTATGCATTGGCTGGAATAAGACACAGTAGCTGGTGTCTATAGATGACAAAAAGTTACCAGGAGACATTTGGACAGTCTGTTCTTGGGGACTTGCACATCATGCAGGAATAGTAATATATCCCAATATGATGTAGATGGTGCATGGACCTTTGTCATTCCATATTCTGGGTCTGCTTCAAAGTGAAGCCTGAAGGAGTTCCCAGAAATAACATGTCCTTATTTCTGGAAGCTCTGACTAATCCCAACACTTTGCTATCAAACTTTTCTGATAGTATAGATGTAGAAACAATTCATGTCTCAAGAAAATTGATCAACCCTAATATGACAGCTTATTGAATGTAGCATCATGCTCCTAGGGCAGCTGCATACAGTCTACACTCTTGTTGCTAGTTTTTGCCAAAGGAGACATGACTTCAACTTAGACACCATGCATCTCATCAAGTTGTCTAGATTTATTGACAGTTTCAAAGAAAATATCTGTGAAGCTCCCACCACCTTGCACCTGACAGAACCTTTTATCCGTGAGTTTCCTAATAGTAATGTCCTTTTCATTGCCAATTTGGAATTGTGCATTGAGGAGAACTTCTAAGAATCTGCTGCTTGTTATCTGGCCAGGGTATAGCTCGAGGAGAACCCTTGTGAAGGTTGAAGGGCTGTGATGTTGGAGGAAGGGCATCTTTTACAGTCACAGCATCAGACAACCTCCTATTTCTCAAAGGAAGGTGTCAATACTTGTGGATCCATTACAATACAACATGATAGTTGGCAGCAAAACTTGCAAAATATGTCTGTCTTGGCTTCTTCATAGGTGGCTAGATATAAATTTATATCAATAGTACCCGAATAGTACTATCAATCGAACTTACTTTTCGGCCAGTAGTGACTGAAACTGTAGTCATAAGCTGCCCAGAATCACTGGGCACATGATTTTGGATCATTATGCATTATGATATCCTAGTATACCACTTGTGTTACTGTACAGTGTGCAAATGCTGAAAAATCCCAAGCCCAATCATCTGAGATGAAATCTTGAAAGGGTTGATCTCTCAACTGTGCATTATATTCCTGGTATGGTCTGGAATTTATCTTTTCCTTGAGTTCTGGATTAGCGAGCATATTTATGAATGGTCCGTTCCAAGGCGATAGCAGAAACAAATATCATATGTATCCTCCATCCAAGGTTCACCAAATACTTCACAGCAAAACTTTGCCACTTGGGCATTACAGAGACTGACATTTCACACCATACATCAAATAGCATGTTGATTTGTTTGGCTGGAATCTGGTTGTAAGTATATAGGAAGTCCACTAAATCACATTGGAGGCAGTTGTTGAAGGGAGTCCAGTCATTTTCAGGATGCTGCTCTGGAGGTGCAAGCAGTGCACCAGCCAGTAGGAAATAACCCAAAGAATCACATGGCTGCCCAACCCCGTTTAGTATATTTTTCAGCAAATGACTGGCTAGCCAATGTGCCAAATTGCCATAAATGACTAAATGACCAGCCAGCCAACATTGGCCAACAGAGTGAAAATATTGGTGATCCACAGGCCCACACAACTGCAACTCGACATGGTGCCAATCAGCCCATTAGCTACATATTCCTGCATAGTGGATATGACTGATCAGCCAATGACTGCAACCATGGGTGCTTTAATTCTACCAGATGGTCAAGATCCTTGCTATGCTCAACTCTATGTCTATGATCCAGAAGAAGCCATCAATATTAGCTTTAATCACAATCCTCAGCTCAATCATGGTACTTTACTGGATCTCCATCAAATGCTAAAAAAGTCTCTCATCTATATGCTGCAATATATCAACAAGCTCAGAGTTGTAAAGATGCTCACAGCCCTGGGTGAATGTGGACTGGTAGGTATGTTTGCCTGGCGAAAGGCTCCTAACATCCTGAGCACAAATGTAATCTTACCTGAATATCCCAAGCATGGTCTCCGATTTCTGTGGTGTAGTTACATAAATAAGTCCAGTATATTTGTGAAACTCTGACTCCAGCAATAATACTAACCACATAATGTTGCATAGCTCAGTCATCACAGCCACTGAGTAACTTACCTGTTTCAACTTAGAAACACCTTTGCTGAACCTGCGGTAACCAACCAAAGTGTGAATCAGAGAGAACCTTCTTCGCCCACACTGAAGACGCCATTGCAAATCATGGTTGGAAACAAACTTGTGGAAATGATGAAGGTGAAAGTCATGGATACTGGGGAGGCTTTGGGGCTTGTACTTGAGGTCTATCAGCCACTTGACACATATTCTCCTTAGCATTCTCATTGATATCCTTGATGATATATGTTCAGCCCTTAAGTCAATCTGTCCCTAAGGTTCTAAGCTCATCGGAAGTATCAAATTCCACATTCTCCACTGTGACTTAAGTTTTAACAACATCACGATGTACATAATCAGTAGTAGCCTTGCAAATTGTGGTGTTGATGCTAGTTGTGCAAGTCCTGCGAACAACAATCATTCAGGACAACATGTGGTCACAGAAGAGGAAACATGCTCAGAACCTCCCATCAATGAAGATGCAGTTGCAGAAGAGGTCCTAGACACATTCAGAACCTCTTGTCGATGATGACAATGTGGTCCCAAGAGAAGAGACACAAGCAGAAAGTTGCTTGATGGGAACAACAAAGGTGCCAAATGCTCCAGGACAGCACGTTGTGTCGTGACATTCTTATCGACTGTCATCATTCAACCTGATTATTCCAGGCCGGTAAGTGCCGGCATCCACAAGGTAAGTATTGCCCTCCTAATGTGTAAATTACTCGCAGTCATCGTTTTTAGTCAGGGGACTGTCAGTACCATTCATGTCAGCAAATATCCTTGACAGTCAATTACACATCCTTAGTGCACATTATCATTGAAGTTGTACTTGTGTCTTTTGTCATATTACATATTCTTAATATCAGTTTATTTGTTGTTTCCTAAAATAGTGTGCCACACCTCTTCTTGTTGTCTTGCCACAAAGCAAATGATCACTTACGTGATTACTCTCTTTCCAAACATGCATTGCCTGCACAGAAAAACTTCTTCACAAGGAACAGAGGACACCTGGATCAGCAGATAATCTCATGTGACAATTGTAGGGAAACTTTGAGGTGATGTCATCATGCTTCAGTTAGTACCACAACAGCAACTAGCAGATCATCAGCATCCTTGAAAGGTTGCGATGTTCTGATTGTAGACTGCAGTCTACAGTTTGTGATATGCTTCCAGAAAGCTTTCCAATTCTCTTGAAGACCTTTGTAGTAAGTACCCAAGTCATCTCAAATTTGCAATCTGGATACAATACATCATCTTCCACCTTTTAGAGTAAACTCATCTCTTCAGTCTGCAAGCTTCTCAGGCACAAGTGTATATCATAATATTGCACTTATCACTTATTGAGAATGCAAACTCTGAGTCACCCACAATGTTGGTTTGCCAGGAGCCTCCAATAAACCTCTTGAAAATCCAGATCATCGGAGAGCTTCAAACAGTTGCTTCACTGAGAGCTGGAAGTGCTCATTTGTTACAAACAATTTCTATGCCATTGCATAGGATTGCGGGGACCAGGGCCCCAAAAACTACACAGTCATTTGTGGGTGTCTATCATCGCTCTCACACTCTGAGTAATCATCACTATACATTTAATTCATTAATTAAGCTTTAATGTGCTATGAGCCATGCAAACATTCACATCTATGGTGTTTCTTGAGGGACATGATGATGATCTTCCACACAAAGGGTATGTTTAACAGACTTCATCAAAGTGGAGGTGATCACCATTCCTAGACACAGTAACTTCATACTGGCCTTTACTTGCAGTGACTCAGCATGTTTCTTTACAAAATTTATCCACTATAACATTCAGCTCTCGGTTCACAGCTGCAATGCTGGGTTGTCAGCGATCCTTTTGCTATGGAAATGGGTCTCATAGTGCTTCCTGCATCCACAGGAGTTTGCCCATGGCATTCTGCTTGAAGCTACAAAACCTCATCAGTGACCAGTCTAGGGGTTCAGGACTGATTCACAAGCACACCTCCAGGCTTCACCTGACTCATTGGCTCCATTCCCATGGTTCCGCAACCTTCAAGGGTTCTAAGAGAAATTGTCCATTGTGCTTTGTATGACTCCTTATGTATTATTGGCAGTTCTGAAAATCCTCCTCAAATTCACAGTGAATATAGCAAATATCTTTTCTCAAAAATCACAGTTGATGCATCTGCAATGCAATCACATGAGTACCCTCTGCTGCCTAGTTTAATATTCTCCCAAAGACTTATTCAGATTATGTACTTCCTGTTTTGAAAAAAAACAGAATGAGCTTTCTTATTTCATTCCATCATCCTCATCATGAGACTATGCCTCCCACATCCTGTGGTACAAAAAGTGAAGTTCATGTGCAGTTGACTATCTTTGCTTTCTAACAATCCAAAAAACCATCAGTCACAACAAGAAATCATTTGATTGCTTTGAACTTCACTCCTTGGCCTTCATTCAGAACTTCAAATGGAACCTCATGATCATCATCATACATCTTGTCACTGCTCCTTGCATCTTTGGGGCTATCTCCAACCTATTTCTAAGATGCCTTTCTCATTGTAGTTGCAATCTGCATCATCATCAGATCATCTTATTCACTTGCTTTTGTGATACCAAAGTTGACCAGAAACACTGTATCTGTATGTTCTCCCATCCCTATGAGAATATTTTGAAGCTTGATGTCACAGTGAATGAAATTGTAGGAATGGAGGACAGCTGCCCGAAATGCAACTTTCAACTGGGCTGAACATACTGTTGAGGTGAATAAGGACTGGGAAGAAAGGCATACTGAAGCCTGGTCTCTTGCTCCTGAAAAGCTTTTCTATAATGGTGACGCTGCTGAAGGTAACATGGAAAATTCACTAGTGGAGAGTATAGGAATATCTCTATTAATGTCGATATATGGTGATTTCGATTCTACTAAGGAGGTAATGTTATGATTTATAGAGAACCCCCCTATTTATTTTGTCTTGTTGTCCAGATATAACTTCATTGACTCGTCCTTTCCCTTGTATGATTAGTCATCCATAGCTTCTTTAGCATATGTGCTATGGATTACCTACACATTCCATGCAAGGTTCCATGACACCATATTCTTTAACCAATCATCAATCATCCTTTTGTTTATTTTCCTACCTATTTAAAGTGCTACACCTCCAATGTATTCTTTTCTTTAACTTTGACCTCCATGATGTACATGGAATATACCTTTGCAATGTGAATCCTCAGTATGACCTCATCCTGCACTTGAGTGGATGCTTCAATTATCAGGAGCCTCATTGTTTAGGCTACCAGAAGTTGTCTCTTCATACTCGTCTTAAAACCTTTGATCTCTTGATCCTCAGAGGACTTTGTCACCCTGATCCCTTGACCCTCAGGGCTTCCCTCATCTCCCTCCTCCTTTGATGTCCATTCCTCCATAAACCTTACTTTCCAGGATATCCTTGATCCTACCTGGACCAAACATAACAACTGGCCTGAAGAATAGAGTCATGAATTCCAACATCTGAAGCAATTGAAACAGGTGCCACAGAAAGGATCATGATCCAAAGAGCCTTGAGAGCATCAAACAAGGTGAGTATGTCATTAAGTGTCTGGCATTTCCTCACCCAGGAATTAACTTGCCAAATGATTGGGAGTCATATTGAAAAGTTTTTCCTAGAAATTAGCACAACTGGACCACAACCAGTTCTACTACAACTCTTAGTAAGGGCAACTGGCAACCAGACCATAAGAAACCAGCTGTACTGAGTCTGGTCTATATCCCCTGCTAGCACATGAACAAAGAATTAAGTGATTTCAATCATTTGCTATAGAGATATCATTTTTGTGAATATGCTAATGAACCCAGTGCTGGTAAATTGTGTGTAATTGTTACTATTTTATATATTCTCTGCATTTTCTTGAAATGTGTTGGAATTTCCTGGTCCCCCCATAGAATTTGAATAATTTTCCATAATACATACACAAAATAGACATATTGCTATGTCATTTCAAACCAAATCACATATATTCTTTTGTTGCTACACTCAAAATACATATTTTACAAAGAAATCATCCACCTTTACACATTTAATATACATTATATTGTCAAAATGGCTGTTGGATTGTTGCACTCTTACAATATTATTATAGATGACTATAAAAACTATATACATTCTGCTGGTACATGATGAACTTAGACTTACCATTATCTGTATCTACAACAATACAAGAAAGGCTGAGTTAGTGGCAAGTCAAACTCAATAGTGTCTATAAAAATAAGTTAATATATTGTAAGTCACATTTGCACTGAGTCACTCTGTAATACTTTGTGTAGTGAATGATGAGTGATGAGTGATGAGTGGTGAGTGGTTGAGAAGAGATGATTGTGGTTGAGGAAAGAAAGAGTGTGGGAATTAAAATTTGTAAGCATACACAATACAATCAAGACAATTATGTCAGCAATACGATACTTCTGCTATATTGCTTGACATATTTTGCTACACTTTTGCTATACATGACCAGGTACCCAAACCAACCAACTAACCAGACATTAACCAAGAAACTGGTCCTGTGGGAATTTTGCACTTGATGGTGCCATGTCAGAGGTAGTGTAGATTATTACCTTTCATATGAATCATGGTTCATGTAATTCAGTGCAGAAACAACCAAGATATAACCATCTCGATGTCAGATGTCATTTTTAATGGTCGTTGAGCATTTGTGGTTATTGCATTCAAAGGTGTCTGATCCATGGTTTGACACCACTGAATAATGTGTAGGAGGAACAGGTAGCTTTCATTAAAGCCATGGATCATGCAGATTGGACATTGTGCCAGTGAAATATAGCCATTTTTGAGATTTATGTTGATAAAACATAGATTAGCTTCTGTGAAGTCAAAAAGTGGTGGGAAAAATTTAATAGGGAAAATCAGTCATCATGGAAGCCAATCATGGGAATATTTTCTTCATCTGGGTTAGGAGGCAAATAGGATAAGGACCAGAGTGGAGACAATGGACTGTGCTTGGCATGAAATGAAGCTGCCAAATAGTGTTGGGGATATCCAATTCATGAAATGGTGAGTGTATCTGGTTTGGGTAATGGTAATGGCATTATGTTGATTTTTCAGGTACATCAACATGGACTACATTGTGTGCTCAGCTATGGGGCATTTTGGGTTACATATGTACAACTTTTCTTATGACATTGTATGCCAATGGAACAAGAGATTATGGAGTCCTATGTCAAACTTACCTGCTTATCAGCAACTGAACTGTGCAGATACATATACTCCCTGTGACCTCAACATGCCCCAGTCTTGTTATTTGCTGGAGTCAAGAATGACCAGTAGCTCCCTTACCAAGTTGGTGAATGCAAAGGAAGTGGAGGCAGCATAGGTGTCATTAGACTTTGCTTTCTCATGCCACTTTTTCCTCTTTTGTTTGCTACCTTTGGAATATTTGCCAGTATATTAGCTCCCACCATCACTTCTACCAATACTTCTTCTCCAGCCACCCACTTCCTCACTCAAATCATCTAGTCTGTCAACACAGATCACTGCCTGAACATCATGAAGGCCCTCCAATCTCCAATCTTTGATGAATGTGTTAACACTCATAATATTACCATGAATAATTTGAGACCTATTTGTAACAGGTATTCAATGATGTTACGCCTGAAGAGTTCAACATCATTTCAATACTATCATCTGAAGACAAATCTTATCACTGTGCGACAACAACAGCAAAGTTTAGAAGTTATATGACTTTTAATAGCACAGCCAAGGAGTTCAAGTAGAACCAAAGAGGAAAATATAAGGGAAGTGAATCTCTAGTAGAAAGCTTACTAGGAACTTGTGAATGGATTGAGAGAAGTAACTTGTCGAGAGTTGCTGATGAAAGTAGTGAAAGAAGTAGTGTGAAAACAACTTAGATTGAATGGACATCTCAGTCCATCTTATATACTACATGGTATGTTTGTACATGTTATGGTATATAGAATATGGTGGAATATTCCACAAGAGTCTAGCCAATAGCATATAAGACTCTTATCATGATATGTAAGCATCTAGTCATATGTAAGTCATATGTATTGTGGATGATGTCATAATGAGTCATGATCAGTGAGCTGATCAATAAGCAAAGTAATGAGATATGAGTCATCATAGAAAATGAAAGAATAGTCTAGAACTTGAAGTAAGTTCTAGACGGATGACTAAACAATCTGATAGTGATTGTTTCAACACTCCTCCTCATTGAGATGATGATCACAATGCTATTAGATCTTGGGTGGATAGTTGGTTAGACCAAGACGTAAACAACCAAGGCAAAACTTGTCAAAAGTGACATTCTTTGTAAAGATGTCTGCTCATTGAAACAATTTTAATTGTTTATGTTCTTCAACCGCTTCTCGAATATAGTGATATTTAATTGCTACATGTTTTGATCGTCCTTCTTGAGCAGGGTTTTCAGCTAAGAACATAGCTCCTTGATTATCACAGTTTAGCGATAAAGGATGATGAATCTCATGACCTATCTCTTTAAAGAGATTTCGAATCCAAACTAATTGTCTGGCTGATTCAGTCATGGCAATGTATTCTGCTTCTGTTGATGATAGGACAATGACTTTCTGACGTCTTGAACACCAGGAAACAATAGCATCTGTGAGAAAGATACAATAGCCAGTTGTTGATTGTCGTGTTTCAAGGTCGCCAGCCCAATCAGTATCACAATATGTAGTGGAACTCATATTCTATGCAGATCCATTGTATGTGATAGACACATCTTTGGTATAAGCGAGATATTGAACAATATAAAGTGCTCGATTGAGATGATCTTCAGAAGGATTTGCGGAAAATTGTGACATCTTGATTATGGCATAAGCCAGGTCTGGGTGTGTTTCTAACATGATATAGAGAAGAGATCCAATCATAGATTGATATTGAGATCGTCGTTTTGGATCTTCTTTCCTGTCATTAGGACTTGGATATATCTAGAAGGAAGTAGTGTATAAGCATGTTTACAATTCTCTAGCTGGAATCTGTCAATGACTTTCTCAGCATAGGAAATTTGGTCAAGTCTCAGAGTTCATTTCTTTTGATCTCTGGTAATGTGCATGCCAAGATATTCTGTAGCATCAAGTATCAGTGATTCCCAATGATCTGTAAAGATCTTCATATAGCGATCAATGAGTGTTGTGGAAGAGACAAGATGTTGAAGAGCATTGTCAGAACAATGTCCAAGACAATGATGCCATAGTTCTGATAAGGAAATATCTGACAAGGTATGAACTTCACTTTGGAATGATTGGAGAAGACTGAAACCAATGAAGGATATCACCAGGAAACGAGGCAGTAGCCTGGATTAAATGGTGACCTTGTTTGTCACAGACATCAGTTGATTTTCTGATATGAAAAGTATAGCCTTGATGGGCTAATTGATTGGTAGACAATAGTCGGCATGATGCATCAGGTGATAACCAAACACCAGTTAAAGTGATAGGTTTCTTCCCAAAAGATGCTTTAAGGAGAATCATTCCAGGTCCTGTCATTTTTATGGTTGAACCATCAGCGATTTGAGCATATTGTATATCGTCTCCCAAAACCATAAAGTCAGAATGGTAAGAAGTAATATGATCAGAACAACCAGAGTTGATTAACCAGTGATTCTTAAAGAAATCACTTGATCTCGAGATTTTCTTAATTGATCCTATCTGGTAACAGTAACAACTGTAATCATCATTATTGTAAGAGGAACAATCATTGTCCCCCCAGTCATCTATGTCAGGTACAAAATCATTCAAATGTGTGACAAAATCTCTGGAATCTAAACCATGTTTCCAGGTACCATCCGAATTTCTCTGATTATCTCTATGATAGCTTCCACTAACCCAGGGACTTTCTCGCCATGCAGGGATCCATTTAGAGGATCAAAAGTCCTGCTGTTGTCTCTTGTAAACAGGTTGTTTTGAGGTAGAGGCAGTAAAAGATGAACTGTCTTGAGTTTGTAAGGACTCATTAGCAGTCAAAACATCTTCCATAAGTGAAGACTGTACTCGTTGCATTTGCTCGGAGAAAGAATCCCATCTGGAATTGTTGTACAGTGAGGACATGTCTTCTTCATCAGCAAGATTAACCATATACTCATCTTCAAGGATACTCGTCATATTCCATGACAGAACTCTGTTTGTGGCATGATGGTAGAAGTATCTGAAGTGTCATCCATCATCATTGATTTAGTGTCAACAGATGAAGTCAGGTTAGCAAAACTGACAACATTGTTAGCACGTCCTTTTCCTTTTTTCCTTTCCTGACATTTGTTAAAATTGTCAGCATGATGTTTTCCTCGACGAGCATTGTCTCCACATCCTTGTCCACCCCTAAACCCCCACAACCACGTCCAGAGCTCTGACCATTGTATTATGACCAGGAAAAGAAGGAGGACCTCCATTGTTGTAGGAGTTCCAAGGACATTGTGGTCCAGGTCCATGTTTCAGAGCTGAAGTGCAGTTGGCCTGAGGTTGCTGTGGATGTTGTTGAGAAGAGGGAGACAATCAATGAGCAAGGGTCTTTGTAGATTGAAGACCAAAGGAGATTATCGATGGTAAAATCGGCATCAGAAACAGTCTGAATAGCATTGAAAATCATGCCGTCGAAAGAGGGAGGAAGGCGGGAAAGAAGAATCATAGCTTTGAGCATTGCAGGAACAATGAGTCCAGCTGCGTCAAGCTGTGTGAACTGAGAAGTGATAGTGGAAAGACCTTCAGAAAACTTGTTCATCTCGATTGTCATGCGAAGAAGATCGGAAAAAATCATAAATTGTCCGGGAATACCCTTCTTTCCAAAAGGGGACTTGAGCTTCAGATAGAAAGAGCAGGAAATGGAAAGTTTTTGAATAGTGCCATCCAGAACATAATCCCAGATGACCTGTGTTTGTAACTCCAAAGAAACAACAGTAGACAGGAAACCCAAGATTTTACCATCTATGATTTCTCATTTATCACGATCTGCTGCGTTTTGTTGGGCATCTTGTGTAATATCCCTGTTGACAAATTTCCAACCACCAAGCATTTGGAGAGGACCTTGGATTGAGGTAATCCATTGTGGATAGTTAGAAGTGCTGACAAGAACAGGAATGTAAGCAGTAGCTTCTTTAGGAATGATGAAATTGGTAGAAAGAGTGGCCATGATAATAAACGATGTTCTAAAAAGAAAAAGGTAGGATCTGTAAGAAAGGATCACAGAGATCAGCATTGATTGCATAAGATATAAATAAAAAGAGAAGAGGGAAGATTGGCTAGCAAATAGTACACATTTCTAGGTGTGACTTGTCCTGAACCGAGAGGTGTTAACCTTCATCCGTTTCATCATAAGAATCATTTCCTTGATCCTCATCTTCTCAATAAATTGGAGAATCCAATCCGTCATCTGAATGTTGTTATAATATCAACAAAGTCTGGTGCATTAGAGTCATGACTTTGGAGAGAAGCTTCTTCTTCATGTGCCAATGTCTCAAAGTATTTCTTCATCAAATCTGCTCTTCTTTTAACTCGTCCTTGTAACCAAAATCTTTTTACAATCCGTGTGATTTTGTAACCCTCGGTTTTGTCCTCATTTAAATGAGAATCCTAGATCCAGATCCTGTTTTCTTTAGGAAAATTGGTATTTCTATGACATGAATTCCAAAGAATTACAGGAAGAGTGGTGAACATATTTGGTTCTGGATTTTCAGAAACATTTTTCTCGAGAAACTCAAAATAGAGTGTTGGAAAGAAATGAGAATTTAATATACAAGGAAAATCACTAACTCGATCTCCATTTTCTAAAGTAGGAGTCGGAAATTGGAAGTAAGAAAGAGAAAAGTAAGGAACAATTTTGGTATGTAAGAGAAGAGAAATATGATTTGAATAAATGACAAGAGAACTACCAGGTTTAGTACAGTGCCGCTTTAACCTTAGCTGCCTTTCACAAGCATATAGGCTGAGCTGAGGAGGAAGTGGCCACTGGGAATGTAAAGACACATCCTCTATGAGGTGCCTGTATGCCAACATCCACTTTTGTATTTCTCCTGGGAGTGAAGTCCACAGGGCCTGGAGTTGTTTTGTCAAAAGGTTAATCTACTACACTGCTACAGTACACTACCAATACCAAAAAAGTCTACAAATGAAAGAAAAACATAGTTAGTTACTGAGTACAAGAAAGCATGACTATCACTTACCAACCATAGTACAAAGTCTACAAAGAAAAGTTAAGAAAAGTTAGTAATTGAATCAAAGAATGAAGATAGACTTACCAGATACACAACAAATGATGTGTAATGATGTGTAGAAGTGTAGAGGTGTAAAAGTGTTGAAGTGTGGAAGAGGGATGGTTGTGGTTGAGGGAAGAAAGAGTGTGGGAATTAAAATTGAAGAGTGCTGGGTTTATATACCTGGTGGCTGTGGATTATGTGCTTGGTGTTGGCTGTATTGGAGGTAGTGTGGACAAATACCCTTCATATGAATCACAGATCATGTAATTCGGTGGAGAAATGACCAAGCTATAACCATTTTAGTGTCAGATCTTATTTTCGAAGAAATTGTGATTAATTATTTGGGCTTATCACATCCATTGGAGTCCGATCTGTGTTTCAACTCCACTATGTGGAAGGGGTATGTAGCCTCAATCTGAGCATTAGATCGCCCAGATCAGATATCACACCACTGAGATATAGCCATTTTCGAGATTTATGGTGATCAAACATAGATTAGCTTTTGTGAAGCCAAAAAGCAGTGGGAAAAATCAGACAAAATCAGGAATAATGGATTTCAATCAAGGGAATATTTTCCTAGTCTGGAGTAAGCATAGAAAATTTGTTATGCAAGGCTAGGAGGTTGTTAGTCTTGGTTAGGAGGCAAATATTGGTTAGGCCTGGTTAGGTGGCAACACATGTTAGGGGGGTTAGGGATATCATATTGGTGAAGACATTGGTTAGATCTGGTTAGGAGGCAAAACAATGTTAGGGGAGGTTAGGAATATTGGAGAAGACATTGGTTAGATCAGGTTAGGAGACAAACAATGTGAGGGGGGGTTAGGGATATTGGCAAAGACATTGGTTAGATATGGTTAGAATTCCTGCTTTGTTAGTTCTGGTTAGTGTGCCTGGTCCTTAATTACTTGTGTTGTATTTGGTTAGTTGTGTTGTATTTGGTTAGTTGTATTGTATTTGGCTTGTTTAGTTGTATTTGGCATAGTTGTAGTTTTTTGGTGATGTTTTGGTTAGCTATATTTGATTGCTTTGTATGTATTGTATAAATTGCTGGAGGTCTGGGATTGTCTGGAGTTGTCTGGGACTCTGGAAATGCTGGACTGGAAATCTGCAGTGACTGGGAAGCTGGAAGTACAAAGGTCAGTTTGCTGATAGGCTGGCCTATACCTGGCTCTGCTTCCTCAACAGTAAAGTGGCTCAATTGGCTCATTGGCAAGAGTTGAGGTATAACTCATTGGTTGATATGTAGACTACAGGGTGTAATAATAGATAGCAGATGGTCTGATGGATAAGATGGTGAGTTTCACACATTGGCTGATCAGTGGACAGTAGAGTGGCCCAATTGGCTCATCAGCAAAATGCTGAGATGTACATTAACGGTCAATATGTAAACTATAGGGTGTAATAATGGATAGTGGATGATCTGATTGGTAAGATGGTGAGTTTCACACATTGGCTGATCAGTGGACAATAAAGTGGCCCAATTGGCTCATTGGCAAAATGCTGAGGTATAAGGAGGTATAATTCATTGGTCAATATGTAAATTATAGGGTACAAGAGATAGCAGATGGTTTGAATGGTAACATGCCGAGTCTTACTCATTGGCCAATCATGGTAAGATGCTGAGATATCCTCTTCAGCTGACAGTGAACTGCAGAATGTAGGGATGTGGATGTGTAGTCAGTGGGCTCATCAGCAAAATCATAGTGATTGGGCTGACCAGTCAACTTTAGGACGACATAGCTAATGGGCTGACAAGTAATTTGCCAACTTGTACTTGTGGACCAACTGATAGACTACTGAATTTACCGAAATGTATCATATTTGCTGACCAGTAAGATACCAAGAGACCATTATGTTGGCCGATCCATGGTTTAATGAAATTTTTACTTCATCAGCCGACATTGGCTAACCAGTCACTTACGGCAATTTGGCACATTGGCTAGCTGGTCATTTGCCGAATTTTTTTATTGCATTATGTGAGTCAGTAATGCATCACTTTTTCTCCTCATGTATGTATCGATACATACATAAGCAATAAATTTCATCATTGACATAAAACATAGCCCAACAGAGTACATGTTTTCTGCAATAATTTTAAATCCTTTTATTCAAGCATTGATATACATAGTAGCTACTTGGGAATCCATTTTCCAAAGCCATAGACCTACCCAGTAAATTTTGCAATCACATTTTGGGTTTTTGTCTATTTCTATATTTACCTAAATAGCCATTAATATTACAATTGAAGTGGTAATAAAGTTTTATATATATATATAATACTATAGCAAACAAGTATGATACATTTAGATACCAGGGGAATGTGTAGTTGGTGAAAAAGCAAAAGGGGGATATGTGCTGAATCAATTGTCCAAAATTAGATATGTTGTGGGTATTATGGATGTGTTGGAATGTACACTAAGAGCACTTATGTAATTGTAAAAATTGTCACAGAAAACATGTACTCTGTTGGGCTATGTTTTATGTCAATGATGAAATTTATTGCTTACATACATGAGGAGAAAAAGTGGGAACACAAGTAGTGCTGCACAACAGTAAAACCTCTAGTTACAATATTTATTACAGGGATAGGTAGGATTTGACCTCACTGACATGACATGACAAACTACAGACAATGTCAGTAACACCAAGACCACCATTGTAGACTTTCACTGGTTGAACTCATCTGCTCCAAGGATAATTCGGGATCTCTCCTTGACAGAGTTTCATGCATTATTTTTTTCAGAGAAATTTGTGTGTCTGGAATCCATGCCTTAAAGAGGGGGTAGTTGTAAATCACCATTACCAACTGACCGCTCACAGTCTGGAGCACAGTCAGTCTGTCACAGTCCGGCCTCTCCAACACCTAGGCAAGATCATGGGTGTGGGTGTTACAATTCATAAGGACCCCCATTCTTTTTCTTTATCTTGTCCATCTCATTGTCTAGATATGATTT
This sequence comes from Leccinum arenicola, assembly GCA_038092295.1. NCBI lineage: Eukaryota > Fungi > Basidiomycota > Agaricomycetes > Boletales > Boletaceae > Leccinum > Leccinum arenicola. The sequence continues at coordinate 13,152 of JBBPQC010000095.1, read as the reverse complement.
TATCGAGCTCATCTTTTCCTCTGTACAATTAGTTGTCCATAACTTCTTAAGCTTATGTATTATGGACTACTCATCTATTCGATACCTTTCCATAGAGTTCCATCACACCATATTTTCCAACCAATCACAGGTCATCCCCTTTCTTATTTTCTTTACCTATTTAAATGCAACATCATCAAGACATTCCTCTTTCTTTAACTTTGACCTTCTCGAGTATCCTAGATACGTTGTGGAATATATCCTTGTACCTTGAAACCTCTGAGTGACCTTGTCCTGCACTTGAGTGGACGCTTCGACTTCTCAAAAAGCCTTACCATCCAAAAGGTTATCGAAATTATCTCTTCGCACTCACCTTAGAATCCCTGATCCCTTGACCCTCAAAGTTCATTGTCATCTTGATTCCTCGACTCTCAAGACTTCCTCTGTCTCGCCTCAGTTGTTCACCTCCTTTTCAAGGATACCCTTGATCCTACCTGGACCAAGTGTAACATTGGGTAACCCGCACAGGTCATAGGTACAGGTACGACACAGGTACGAGTATGGGTTGGCTATTCATAACCCATAACCCATACTTGTACCCACCACCAGGGTCTACGACTACTCTCCTCTCTCTAAGACTCTAAGTGCTACTTATTTTATATATTGTTAACTTGATATACCTGCCTGTCACTTTAAATTGAACACTATCATGTCACAACACTACAAAAACATTGTCAACAATGCAAACTGGTGTGACAAAATCCTATCACTTACCACTACAACCCATCCAAGTCCAGCATGTTCAACAAGCCCACCAAATGTAGCACAAAGATGACTGACAAAGCATAGGCAGCTCTTGAAGAATGGCAGCAGCAGGGCCACCTGACAAAACAAAAGAATGGATCCGCTGCAGATCAAGCCGGCATGCCCAAGAAGCCCCATTTGCCTCTTCAGTCTCAAGGTGACCATGACAAAAATACCTCCAACAAAGATTTGGATGCACTGGCACCCGATGAGTCAGCACCAGCATGGATGCCAAGTCGAGAACGATCCAACTCAGCTGCATCCTTGAATGCAGAGCTTGATCCAGCTAGCCCTGAAGATGAGCTGGGTACTTTACATCTTTAATAATTGTTATCATTAGTTGAACGTGGTTCACAGCGCATCTAATAAATAACTGGACCTCACTGGTCTATGCCTTTTTTGAACAGAAGCCGCACATTGTCAACATCAATGACTGATGTGCACATGACTTCAAGTGTAGTGCACATGGCTGCAAGGCCAAAATCCGTCAGTACCTAGATAAAAAAAATGCATGGTCAACGAGCAACATGCGCAAGCATGTCAAGTCATGCAGTGGCTGGAGACCCAATATTCTGTCAGCTACTGATGATGCCAAAGATGCTAATGAAGTGCGTACCAAAGTTGTCAAAATGTTTGCACGTGATGGGACCATTAACATGGTGTTTGAGAGAAAAGGAAAAGAAAAGGTCACCTACTCCAACTGGCAGCATACACGGCTCAAAATGTCATAGGTGCATTTGGTATCTTCAACATGTTTAAAGCCTTGCCTAACATCAATCTTGTAGAGCCAAGATCGTGCGCTGGGTGGCTAAAAATCTGCAACCATTTGCTAAAGTTAATGATCATGGTTTTCAGTGTCTAATGAAAACAGGCCGTCCAGAATATTACATACCATCCCAAGTTACCATGTCACATGATATGCATTTGATCTTCGTGCACACCTGTAATTGGATTGCTAGAATGTTACAGGTTAGTGACACGGAATGTGTCAAGACTCCATACTAATGGATGTAATTACAAGGAAAATGATGGCAAGGTGAACTTTACAACCGACACATGGACGTCACCAAATCCTCACGCATTTTAACGGATAAGATTAATTCACAGAATAACAGAAGACTTACAGCTTGCTGAAAAGCCTACAGATACTCTCCATCACATGTAACAACGCCTCCAACAATAATGTCATGATTGATGAATTGAGTAAGCTCGTGCCCCAGTTTGGCCAACCATTAGTGTTTAAAAGTCTGGTTCGGTTCAGTCTTTTACCTTTTTCGGGCAAGACCAAACCATAACCAGTCTTGGGAATTTCCTGAAATCCAAAAAACCGAACCAAAACCAATAAAAACCGATTTTTCGGTCTTTATCAGTCTTTTGCTGGTCCGGTTATGGTTATTAACTGGTTTTTGTGTGCTCAAAAAATAGAACTCACTTTCAGCTTTCTACCACTATTTTTTGTATGTAAAACGGTTCACACGTGATGGAGATATGATCATTGTAAGATTTGATGTATTATGGCTCTTTAGACAGCTAGAAAGATCAATGAGCACACACTCTGCAAATGATCAGCAGGCTTAGCAGTGGCTGTACCGAATGTGGGGAAAGCCCCTATCTAACTTTCGAGCCAATAATAACATAAATATGCCCATATGCGGATGCGCTATGACCAATATCAACATTTACATCCATATATTGTATCTCTGTATGATTAATTCTCCATAGCTTCTTACTCATCCATACTGTGGATGACATATCTCTTCTTTGCAATTCCATTGCATTCCATCCTTGTAGTACTTGAGGACTGTCATGTCGCTTTTGTAAACCTTAAGCTAGAGCTACTAATATCACCTGAGTTCTAAGTACCCTCAAGTTCCTTTGTTCCTTTGTTCCTTTGTTCCTCTGCCCTCTTGGGTGTAACCCTCTAGTCATTAGTTTTCGAGTCTTGCCAGATATTACATTTTTTTGACTAGTACTTCATCTTAGTCTTTGTTCACTCTCTAAGTCTACCTCCAACCTTACCCAAGACCAGCTGTAACATTTTCCATCACCTTTGTTGCTGCCATGAACTCTCCCACTGTCAACAATACCTCCTCCCTCAAGACACCTTGGCCTCAGCCCCACATCCTCATCCAAATCCACCCTATAGACATGCATACCAGTCTTAAAGTAGGTTGTCCACCTTCATCGCTGTATTCTTCTAGTATGCAGTACTGATACCCTAAGAAACTAAACCTCCATCAATGCACATGCCAGTGTTGGAATGGTAGTATTCATTCTTCCATACCTATCTATTGTGCTCTCTACTTATTAGTTCTTTCTAGAACTTTCTATTCGCTATCTAACCCATGTTACTCATCATATTTCAAATATGATGACTGATACTCCACAGAGATACTTACACTATTGGCCTAATTATTCTTTTGGAATTACTCAGAAGTTCTATAACATTCTTTGATGTTCCATGGAACTTCCTTTTCTATTATATATCAAAATACCTACAAATATGTTCTCTTTTGTATAAAAGGACAGCTCTCCAGGCCACTGTCTAATAAGACTTCTTTGACTCTTACCACCACTGTCAAGTCTTCACTGTAGCTCTTTCAACTCCTCAACACTCTAGTAAGTCTCTATAAAACCATTGCCACTCATTGTCCTCGCTGCATCCCATTGTCAGCTGCTCTCCTACTAGAATTCAAGCATAGCCTTTCAATAGGTTATGGGCCCCAGCTTTGACATGTAATTATTGTCGTAACATATAACCAATGTCTTTACAAGTCATGTGCGAGGAGCAGATAGCTACCATCATGAATTTCCTTTTGTTACTTGGTTATATTCCAGGAAACTCATGAAGAGCAAGCTTGCACTTTGCCACTATCTTTCTGCCTAGTCAAGAGAAACCCATATTGTCATCGTCCTCAGACATAGACCAAGTGGTTCTACCACTACATCTTTTCACCTTTCAGTGTATCAGACTCCACATGCCTTACCTACCTTGTCGAGAGTGTGGTTTCTCAACAAACCAGCAGCTCCATGAACTTCCTACCCAGCACTCAAACTTGCAGCACTTCATGTGCGAGAGAGAAAACACATGTGTTATGGATGCTTCTTGGGTGACCCAGATAGTAATCAAATAATATGTAGGATATGTACCATGACAAAAACCTATTAAGATTTTCAAGTGCTTTTCTGCAACTTTCATCTCTAATTGGTCAATGCATGGTGGAGAAGTGGTGGACAAGCAATGATCCAGGTGGGTGGGCCTTTTGATTTTTCACCTGATCTCATCTTGATCTTGTTGGACTTGTTCATATTTGATGCATATCTACCATCTTGGACTAATGAATGGCAAACACTTGTCAAGTGCAGAATTTAAATTGTATCAAAAACATAGATTCTGAGCATAGCCAACCATGATCACCACAATAGGCAATCCACCAAAAGTAACACCTCCTCTCTCATCATGTCAAAAAAAATGAAGGAGGTCATCAACTGCTCTGTCTCATTCAAAACCATGCATCAAATCCTGCACCACACCAGATAAAAACTTGTTTTGGTTTGCATTCCATCAGTGCAATAATAAATTACAAATGCATTAGTACCAACCTGATTGAAATTCCATGTTACTTACCTATCTACATATGGTAGCAGCTATTCCCAAGCTGACTGTTGAAATAGAAGTACCATATGTTACAATTGACTTCTCTTTTCTCTTTTTGTCACTTTTGTCTTTCTTTTTTCTCTTGCACCTTTCAACTCATCCTTGTCTACTCTTTGTATCATAGATATCAGGTGGTTTCCCACTACTGATTGCTACTCTTCTCCCTTCCCATTTCTATTTTGTTTACTGCATGATTACTCCTCCACAGTTCCTGGCTTATTACATACTGTGGATGGCACTCCCCCTTTCTTGCCATTCCATCATGTTTCATCTCTAAGCTAGTGCAACTTGGAATACATCTAAGGTTCTAAGCCACTCTTCAGGTCCCTCAAGTCTTTGTCCCTCAGCCACTCTGCCCCCTTGGATGTGACCTCTCCTCTGTACCTTCATCTTAGTGTCTTGCCAGGTGTTATGTTTGCACAATACTTCTAGTCTTAGCCCACCACCTTTCAAGTCAACATATGACCCTACCCAGGGCCAGGTATATTGCTTCTAGCTGCTGTCTTGAATACCTCCTGGATGAACAAAATACCTGATTGCCAGGTGTCCAAAAAACAACAACATAAATTAGAGGTAGTGAAATAAATCAATAATTTTCTTGAATGTTAGAAGACAAATCATGTGGATTTTGAATCATCTCATGATAATACTTCATACCTATGTCTATCACCACAAGTCTGAGTCCACATCTCTGATTAATTCATGTTGATGGAAAGAAGAGCAGAATAACATGTTGTTAACCATTGACATCAATAGGTGACTTCACAAGACATAGATGTGTTCCACAAATCTATCAGCAATGTTTCTCAACTCCAGCAGATAGAAAGGTGGGTAAACACTTTCTGATTTTCAAAATGTCCTTGTATCTCAAGTGCCAAATTATGGTATTCAATGTGATATCTTAGTTATTTAGATTCAAATGAATATTGTTATCAACCTCTTACCATATTCCAATGGCCATGACCCTGGACTCTGCCTAAACCAAATTTCTATGAATGACTTGTTGTAATTTAGACATTAGATAGATCTTACCTGCTCCATTGTAATCCTGCTAGGCAGGATTAGCTTGTGAGGCAATCTGAGCCTGATATTGACTTAAACTGCTGTCAGAAATTTAATCATGATGATAATATACTAGCAGCTTCCCATGGCTCTGCCACTCACTGGCACGACAGAAAGAGAATCAATGTCGTATTTATGCTTTGATAGAGGGAAGCTGTGTCAACTGCCAGTGTTGGTGTGTGGTATAACGTACGGTAGCAAGAGTCCAATGTGGTGGTCCATGTATGATGTAAGAGTAAAAGAATGTGAACTACGGTGTAGTAATGATAGGGTAATGATAGTGACTCATGGTATTCAAAGAATCAAAAATGAATTAGTAGGCTGAAGGAATAATAAAAGAATGCTACGGTAGTAGGGATCAGATTGCGACAGTCACAGCGGGAATTAGAAATATGCTGCAGGAGTTATGCTGTGGGAGTTATGCTGCACCTTCGGTGCGGCGCCTCTTCACAGGCATAGCTTTTGAGAAGTCAAACTTCATGCTTGAGCGGCCAGCAGGAGATGCTGGTGGATCTGGGTTTTGACTCACGAGGTTAGCGCAACGGTAAAAACATGACCATGACTGAAGCACCGACCTGCTAAGTCTCGTGACCTTGACCCTGGAACATTTGGCCATCCCATGAATACCATCGAATCCACTTCGAGGCAGAAGCCTTGATGCTGCTGAGCTTCACCAGATCCATTTGCAGACACACCACTGCCAGTACCATCACCCGGCGAGTTCCTTCCAGTGAGGAAACCTGAGATACAGACAAACCCGCCTGCTTTCAGCATCATTCTCTTGCCTCTGGCGCCTGACTTGGTCATCCACCTCTGTGTATTGGGGACCATGCATTTGACTGGGAAGACGGAGTTGAACTTGCGGGAGGTGTCACTACATACTGGTAAGGTTTTAAGTGAAATGTTCCAGAAATATCATCAACTCTTTCTGTGATGCCACACACTTCGGCATATGGTAGATACATCGGGTCGATGATATCAGAATGATTGATACCTTGAGGTATCCTGATCGGGATGAGCTAAAGTAAGAAGGCCCAAGTGAACACTCAGGCTTGAAAGACGCATCACCAGTAGGGCAGACTTACGTTGATGATGTCTCCTACCAAGTCATATTCATTTTCAGCGGGTGACTTGGGTGCTCGGGCAATCACAGCCCCTGGTTCCATCAAAGCCACCTGGATGATGGAACATACCACATGTCAGGATGGACGGTAGCAAGGAAACAGAAAATATAAAACGTACACGTGCAGTAACAAAATAGAATCCAAGATCCTCGAATTCTTGATTATCCGAGTTGAAATACCATAGTGCTGCGAGAAGTGCTGGTGAACTACCCAAGTACATCTGCATATCAAATATGTAGCTCATTCCCTCAGAACATCGGCCATGCTCGAAGACAGCAATAGCAGTGATGGTTGCCAAGCAGCCCGTAGAAGACATGATGATATACTGAGGAATTGAGAGTGTGCCAATAAAAGAATGTCAAGTTGAAAGAAGGGAATGTTAGCTCAGTGGGTGACACACGGTGTGGTTATATAGTGAGCAATATGTCAGATTACTAAGTACATGCACAGGATTATTAGAACCAGATAGAAGCCAATGGAAACTTCGAGAATTGGACTTGGTGGGATTCCGGGACTAAGTGCACCAGTGAGTCATTGCCAACTTCATGTCGGTGAATGATTCTTTGAGAGATCTAGTATCAGATGGACTCTTGGTGTGATTTTTGGTGATTGAACATACCAAATAAGAACCTCAGGATACACAACATTGAGGGTCTTGCTCTCGTTGGCGGGCAGTAAGATTGAAATATGCTGCTGGGATGTAGCACGGGACAATGCGACATAAAGCTGGCCATGTGTGAATATGGGAATGCGGAGATCTAGCCCAACATATTTTACAGACTGTCCTTGAGCTTTGTTGATAGACATTGCAAATGCAAGACGGACAGGAAATTGACGCCGCTTCAGAATAAAGGTGAAGTCAGAGCTATGCGTTGATGGTATGAGTGAGATTCTTGGAATAAAAACTGTCTTGCCATCATGTTCTCCACCTAGAATACGGCATTCGAGGACTCTGTCTGACATTCGAGTCAACACCATACGTGTTCCATTGCAAAGGCCCTCTTGCGGAGCAAGATTCCGGAGTAAGATAAGTGGACAGCCGACCTTCAATGTGAGCTCTCCTGGAGGTAAACCTGATGCGTTCAGTGTACGCAAGAATTCGACAGGCAAATCTTCTGGTCCATTGACTTCGAGTCCATTCTGATCATCACGGTGTTGACGTCGACCATCCAACTCCCTGGTATCCCGGCAGACGGTGTCAGCACTAAAGTATGATCTTTGATCACCATGCATTCTTCGGAGGACCTCAATATTGATGGTATCAACATCAGTGTTGCGAGCTGCAAGAATGGTACGGTTCTTGAAAAACTCTGGAGGTGGAATGTCATGGTTTTGAGTGTTGATTCCTCCATAGATGCGATTTACGAAGTTTTCCAGATCGTGCACGACGATGTCTCGAGGTAGAGCAACCTGATTTTCGCCATCCGAGTTGTAACCATGGCCAACATCTAACAGCCACTCTGCGAACTGTTGTGTTGTCTGTCTGAGGCAGCTTCAAGGCGCATATTTCTCGTCAAGCACAAGATTTCAATTGTCTTCCAAAGATATGACCGTTGTACCATTGCATTTACAATGTCTTCCCGCGAACCGTTTTTGACGACAGGCAAAATTTGTTGGTAATCGCCTCCAATGACAACCGTAATGCCTCCAAAAGGCATGTCCACGTCTCTGAGGTCACCAAGGGTTTGATCAACGGCTTCAAGAGCAAGCTTGTCTTGCATTGTGACCTCATCCCATATAATAAGACGGGTCTAATGGATAAGATCAGCAAGTTGGCTTTCTTTTGGGATGCGGCAAAAGGAGTCCTGAGTGAGATCATCCACCGGGATTTTGAACATTGAGTGTGCCGTACGTCCACCATGCATAAGAAGCGCCGAAATCCCAGATGATGTGACGCAAAGCACAATCCATCCCTGCGCCCGGATATAATGACATACTGTCTTATAGACAAATGTTTTCCCGTTCCACCTGGTCCATTGAGGAAAAAAAGTGTGCCTGCATTTTCCTGTGCAGATTCAGTTATGTGGTCAAATGCATCACGTTGCTCAGCATTTAAGCAGGCAATGTTTGCAACGGCACTCTGTCTTTCTGTCTCGACATCGTATGCTTGCTGTGCAGCAATATAGGGATTGCCTGTAATTATGTCCCAGCGGTGATTGGGTTGCGTCAAGTTGAATTCAGATAGTGTGCGCCCCGAAGTGGCCAGCAGCTGCCCAATAAGATATAAGCCGTAGTCGTAGACATCATCGGTAGTCGGATTATTGAATTGGAGTCTTGTTATTAAGTGGTGCCGCAAATCATCACAGAGATGTTGTCGGAAATCCATCCAGAGCACCCTGGGATCAGTGAGACCACAGAAAAGGAGCATGGTGACAAAAAGCTGACGAAGCTGAGTTCCAGTTTGCATCATGGATGCTTCCTCAAGGCACTCTCGCCATTCTCCATCATGTTCTAAAAGTCCGCGGGCAAGGCATGCATCACGAAATGTGGGGTAGACAGTTCCATTGAACGTTCGTATCGAGATAGCAAGACTCGATTGTGGAGCGCAGTAGCCTAGGGAACAAAGAGAACAGTGGGAGATACTCACTGTTAGATAGTCCTGAGGGTACAAACAAGGATAAAGGTATTGCGAAAGGGTAGTGCCTCGAGCAAGAGCTTATATGTGAGAGTGATGGAAGAATAAGTCGAAGACTCGTTATTATCCCAGAGCGAATGCTCCAGGTTTATATACGATACAGAGATGTTTGTATCTATGTATGTATATCTCCTATAAAAGGGAAATAGAGATAGAACTCTATGGAAGGTCATAGAAGGATGACAAAGTAATGAGTCATCCGCAGTAAGATACTGCTATTGTCCAATGGCGTTAAAGCCTTATCTATGTGATGAGTAACACGAATAGCGTAAGTAAAGATACGAAAGATAAGAAATAAGTGAGTCATATCTGTGAGTCATAATAATGAGTCACGATTGAGTCACGACGTGTCACAACGTGTAACGCGTCAGAATCATGGTATGGAAGAAATGAATCCATGATTCTCAACACTCCTCCTCGCTAAAGTGTAAACATCACGTGGAGAGGTTCGATGAAGGGAAAGGAATAAGACCTAATGCTTTCCTACCAGCTTCGAATGGTACCTTCGACAGATTCTTTGTGAAGATATCTGCGAATTGTACATTCGTAGGAACATAGAATAGTTCCACGTCGCCAAATTCGATAGCTTCTCGAATGAAATGTTCGTGTAGACGAACATGTTTGATGCGACCTTCTTGAGCTGGGTTTGAAGCAAGAAATATGGCTCCATGGTTATCGACACACATGGGTATAGCCTTGAGCGGACAATTGAGTTCGGAGAAGTAGTTCCGAAGCCATTGTAACTGCTTTGCAGTATCCGTCATGCCACAATATTCTGCTTCAGTAGAAGAAAGCCTGACTCTCTTCTGTCGTCTGCTGGTCCACGATATAGGTCCATTTGCGAGGTAAACGACATATCCTGTCGTAGATCTGGATGTTTCCGGATCTCCTCCCCAATCAGTATCGCTATAAGCGATTAGACCAGAAGTAGGTCCATGTCTCGAGTACAAAATGCAAAGGTCTTTCGTTGTAGAAAGATATCTTACGATATAAAGGGCTCTTTGCAAATGTTCCTCGGAAGGATTGGCTGCAAATTGGGACATCTTTATCACCGCATAAGCGATGTCAGGACGTGTACCAAGCATGATGTAGAGCAATGATCCAATGACCGATTGATACGACGATCGAAGGGAGGCAGTGGCCTGATTTGAGTTAGGTCTCGGCGTATAGCCGGTGGGTAGAGGTGTCGAGACGGGTTTACAATTCTCCTGACCAAAGCGTTGGATAACTTTCTCCGCATAGCGGGTTTGGTCCAGGATCAAAGTTCCCTTTGAAAGATCTCGAGTGAAACGAATACCCAAGTACTCTTTGGCTTTGCCTAAGTAACGAGATTCCCATCTCTTCATGAACGTCTTGACATGAGTGTTCACAAGCGATTCTTTACTACCAGTAAAAAGTGCGTCATCAACATAAACAATAAGGATAATGATATCCTGACCGATAATCTTGACATAAGTCCCTGGGTCTGAAAGCGAACGGGTGAAACCCATCTCCAGTAAGGACTTGTGTAGCTGCTTATTCCATTGAAGCGCAGCTTGCTTCAGTCCATAGATGGACTTTCTCAGTCGACAGACTTTTGTCTCCTGACCTTTCACTACGAATCCTTCTGGTTGCTCCAAGTAAATCTCCTCCTCGAGTTCACCGAAGAGGAAGGCTGTTTTGACATCGAGAGAGTGTAGCTCCCAGCCATTAAGAGCTGCCATAGCGGCAAGGTTGCGAACGGATTCAAACCGGGCAACAGGAGCGAAGGTGTTTTCGTAGTCTATTCCGAAGACCTGTGTGAAACCTTTGGCGACGAAGCGTGCTTTCTTTCGTCCATCATATTTCATAGCAAATAGTACCCATCTTCCCTCAGTGATGGGGCGACGTCCTTTTGGAAGATCCACAAGCTCCCAGACATTTCTGTCGTGAAGAGATTTCATCTCTTCATCCATAGCCAATCTCCAGGTCTTCTGTTCATCCGAGGATAGTTTAAGAACATCTCGGTATTGCTTTGGAACAGAGTCAGGTGCGATTGCAGCTGATAGGAGATTATTAATGTGACGAGCATAAGACTCGTACATTTGATTCGGGTCATCCACGTGATTAGTGGGTAAAACGTCCATAGGTTCAGCAGGATGAATATACTCCTCCTGAATTGGTGTTCGAGGATGATTCATAAGGTCTTGCTCGATTTCTATCAGCGGTCGATTTCCATATGTGTTCTCAGGAATGATCCTTGGAACTGGAACTCGATTAGATCGTCGAACTTCAATAGGAGTAGGGGGTATACAAGTAGCAGAACGGTCATCTCTGGTAGGATGATGCTGGTGTGGTCTCGTTCTGAACTCTGGTAGAGTTTCATTTCGCTGCTGACGAGGTGCTAACCATAACTTGGAAGGTGGAGGACTTTCATCTCCTTCTTCTTCGTCAAGAGGTGGTAACATGTATCATTTGTGCTGGTGTAGATCCTCTATAGGGTATCTATGTCCAGACTCAGGTTTAGGACGTTTACGACCAGGTATGGTCGGTGATAGTGAATCGTGATTCAATGGAACCGGGGAAGGAGATCTCTCTGCCAGTGGCAAAGCCGGAGGTTCCCAAGGTTCATAATCGTCAGGTGCTTCATCAAAGAAGTCCTGTGGTGGCTGTGGGACTTGATGATGTCGATGATCATCCAATGGTCCAGGAATATATATATCGATGTGACGAGGGTCCGGATCTGGTCGTAGTCATTCCTGGTGTGGAGGATCGTCTTGCTGATCTAATATTTCATCTTCTACAGGAATAGAGGTTGGTCTGTGACCTTGTTCTTTGGAACAGTGAGGGAAGACGGTCTCATCGAAGATGGCGTTAGTCGAGATGAAGACGCGATGTCTTTTACCCGACCAGAAATGATAGCCTTTGGTATTAGGAGCATAACCAATAAAGGTCATCTCTTCAGCTTTCGCTGAAAGCTTGTTCTCCCTAGTCTCTTGGGGTATATGAACATAAGCAAGGCAACCGAATATCCTGAAGTAGGAAACATCGGGTTTCTTCCCATGGAATAATTCCACAGGAGTCTTCCAGCCATGACGCCTTACAGGTTGACGATTATATACATGGACAGCAGTCTCAGCTGCGTCTTGCCAAAATGAAGGTGGCATACATGCATGATGGCGCCGCATTGCTTCTGCTTTTTCAAGCATGGTGCGATTGAATCTCTCTGTTCGACCATTCTGTTGGGGTGTGTGTGGAACACTGGTTTGGTGTGTGATACCTCGATTTGTAAAGAACTGTTGCATCTGCTGACCGATGAATTCCCCCCCACGGTCCGAACGAACAGAGGTGAGCAAAAGACCAGTGTAGGTCTCCGCCCAGGAAGCCATATTTTGAAAATGCTGTGGAACAGCATCCTTCTGGTGGACAAAAGAAACAAGTCCAAAGCCAGAGTAATCGTCAATGAAAGTAAGAATGAACCGTGCACAAGAGCGCGATTCAGTAGGCAAAGGACCAACAAGGTCTGTGTGCACAAGCTCGAGAGGGCGAGTAGCACGTTTGGAAGAGTCTGCATAGGTACGCTCATGCATTTTTCCCAAGGCGCATCCTTTACAAGGAGCAGTAGAAGCAGGAGTTAGCGAAGTAGGCATACCATTGACATGCGTAGGAGCTTGTCGTAACGCATTCTTCGAAAGGTGGCCAAAACGTTGATGCCACAAAGAGAAGTCATCCTCAGAGGTAAGGGAAGAGAGAACGCGCATAACCGGAGTGATCATAGAAGACTGAAACCAGTGTAGGTTGTTCTTTGGAGATAAAGCAGACGCCTGTATCACCAATTTTCCCTTAGCGTTCCAAATGGAAGTCTGAGTGCCTTTAATTTGGCACTTAAAGCCTTGAGCTGTTAGCGTCGGTACCGAGAGGAGACGATGAGT
>JBBPQC010000094.1:0-44439 GCA_038092295.1 Leccinum arenicola | reverse complement strand
TCATTGTTCATTGTTCAGGGCGCTGGGAGAGGAGCCGCTGCGGCAGACCTGAGGCCGCCGAGTTCACGACGTATCATGGTACTTACCTGTACAGGAGAAGGATATTAGGGCAGAAGGATGCGCGGTGGAACCTACGGTCACTGGACCCCGAAGTCTTCCAGGAGGTCCAGTCGTGTTCTTCGGACTCACTGAGGCCACGTTCGAACTCGCGGCCGAACTAGCAAAAACGTTAACACCTAATAATGTTTGCCGTGTGACATATTCGCCAATATCCGCCCGTGACAGCATTATAATGCCGCCGTTTGACGTACTTCTTGTAAGCCTCTCCACCAATCAGAGCTCTCGGAACTTTGAAGCTCGAGTGACGACAGCACGTTCAAGGGTCCTTACGATGTTGTTTTCTGGGGCTAATCTAAATGGAGGTCGCCTGGGCAGCCTTTAGTCGGCTCTGACAATTTGAAGTGACTTGTGGCCGGCGCCTGGCAGGCGGAATGAACTTCGAATCTTTTTTTTTTTTTCTTTCACAGCACAAGCGAACCGAAATTTTCAAAATTTCGGTCGCAACACGCCGGCATCGCCAGGAGGAAGACGTAAACCGTGCGATGGGGTCCCCGCTCTCCATGTATAAAAGGGCGAGGAGAGCAGACCAAACAGCAGGTCAATCACTTGTGCTTTTCATCAGCCATCTGCCATCCCACTCTCTCAAACATGTTCGCTCGTATCTTCGCTCTCCTTCCTCTCGCTCTCCTCGTCGTTGCCGACCAGCAGTGTGTTACCAAGTCCCCTAACTGCTGCGACACCTCGGCGTCTGGCTCTGTAAGTTTTCTTCCTTTTTTCATCATCGGACTTTTGTTGAATCTATCTGGTTCAGGCAAAGGACCCTGCTATTGCGAGCAAGCTCCAAAGCCTTGGTCTCGGTGGCTTGATCAGCAGCCTCGTTGCCTCGGTCGATGCAGTCGTGTTCACTGACTGCACTGGCGTCGTTGGCACTGGCTCCGACTGCTCTCAGACCCCTGTCTGCTGCGAGAACAACTACTCCGTAAGTTGTCTATTTCTTAATCTGATCTGTCTTGGTTACTCACTGTGCATTTAGGGTGGCTTGGTCGGTGTTAACTGCTCTCCCGTCAAGGTTCTCTAGAGGGTATTTGGGTGGCGGTAGGCGGTCTGGATTAGCGGAGTGGTTCACCTCACTTGGATCTTCTGTATACCCTGCTTACTTGCAGTAATTGAAGTTGATGTTGTCAGTGTTCTCATTTGTCCGATTTGCCAGAGCATTGCAAGATGTACACATTGAATGTAGAGGGAGAAGTTCGGCCGTGGCTAACATCATGTGGCATTCTCTTCTGCTAAGGTTGCAGTTGAAGTCAATGCATACGCGTGTGGTGATAATTCTTGAGGTCATGCTTCCTATGGAAAATTAGGTGCTTGCCTAAGCAGCGGATTTCACTGAAAGGTACATGTTCATCCTACAGTAGTGCTAGTAATTCGTGGTCTCCGTCGATTTTCGCTCGACATGGCAGGACTCTAGTAGCCATGTGCAGGGAGAGGCACTGGACCGCACGTTTCATAGAGCCGACACAATATGAGGGTGCCAGTGGTTACAGTGTCGGGCTGAGGTTAAGAGGTATTTGAAGGCAAGGAGCGGACCAGGTCACAATGTTGCAATGCCACAGAGCAATACTACCTGTGATGATTGCAGCCGTACAATGTGTATAAACTTCATATATCAATTCCTAGTAGTCAGATGCTGATTCCTTGTCGTCACCACGTTCGAACCCGCAAGGGACCAACCCACAAAGATTCACTAAGTCTTTAGAAAAGTGCGTGCCAGCGGATACTTCCAGTTATATGGTATATCTGAACAGTGGACTGTCGTCGCCGAAATCCCTAAAGTCATGCATCTGGTCCTCGGTGATTCCACGTTCACGGCACGCCAACACTCTTTGCCTGTTGAGGTTGTGGTAAATCCACATCAAGATCAACGTTAGCGGTGTCCTAACGTGCCATCAGTGACCACGACAAGCCAGAAACATCGAAGGGAGACGCACATTAGGGACAGCAAACCAATATTTATTCCAATGGCGACTTTGAACCGTGGTGGGTCAAAAAAGATAAAGGACGAGCATATCCTGCGATGGTTCCATTAAATTATTCAATATACCAAAGGCAAAATTTACTCACCCTCCTAGGTTTCCAAAGCCGGTTATCATTGCAATGGCAACACTTCGCTTGACCTCTCCCCCAGTGTTCGTGCTGATCCAAGCGAGGGTAAGACTTACGGCCGAAAAAACACCTATTGCGCTGAGCACAACGCCAATAAGCGAAGCACCAGGACTCGTCTGGGTATACAGGACAATGTATCCCACTAATCCGACCAACGCTCCACCAATTACGAACGGCCCTCGAAGCCGAAGTTTGTCAGAATAAATCCCGACAATGATTGTGCATATGCACCCTGCAACGTAAGGAAGGACGGAGAGGAGCTGGGAATTGGTAACAGAGAAACCGAGTCCATGGATGATGGTCGGTGTGAAAAGGACAAATGCGTAGCCAGGGATGATAAATCTAATCAGTTGAAAACGTCAGAAAGACCGGTTCTCTGTAATAAAAAATCAAAAGACTATATGCGTACCCAATCATTAAACCGAACTGAACGTATATTTTGTAATCCTTGAATGCCTGTAGAACAAACCGGAAGTCATAATGCGTAGCAAGACCTTGCAAGTCGGCTTTCAACATTTGAACGACATAGCGCCTTTCAGTCTCCGTCAAGAATGATGCTGTCTCTACTTGCTAAACGGAAGTAAGGAACTATGTCAGACTGATGTGAGGATGGACGGACATCATAAATAAAGAAGGGTGCTGCAAGTGCTACAAGCACTGTTGCTGCAAAGATGTCAAACAATCGCTTCCTGATGATCAAGGCAACTAGTTACCCAGGCCCTCCAGGCAGAACTAGAAATTTTGAATGAATAAGTATCTCGCACAATTACATGAAAATGACTCACAATCCATTGCCAACCATGCAGACCACCAAGCCTGCCGGTGGAAAGTAAAGCATGGGTGATCAATGAAGCCTCAGTCAAAAGTACTACCTACCCTTCCATTTTTTCAATGGCATATCTTTTGGTGGGTGCGTGAGCGTTACACTGTTCTGAATCAGGAGGGACTTACGCCAGAACACCACTGAAGGCACCTGCTAGAATCGCGCCAGAGACGAATAATGCGATACGCTTTGCTCGTTCCGCACGTGGATACCAGAGGGAGATATATACTACCACGCCTGGAAGAAACCCAGCCTCGGCCAAACCGAGGAAAAATCTGGCACTGTACATGACGGAATCCGATGTCAGTGACCGCAAGTGACCGTTTTCGGAACCCTTACACAAGTAGTTCTCTCCATGTCGTCACCAGAGACATCAAAGTCATGGTCAGACCCCATGTAAGCATGATCGCAGGCACTGCACAAGGTCTTTTCGGTCAGCATCTAAGCTGAGTGGAAAGAACTGGTCACCGTACACCATCTGGATGGTCTATAGAGTTTCATAAGAACGTTTCTGTGAACATCGTTTAATTCATGTATCGGGTGCGCATTACTACTTGAAGTAACTCACGATGGGACTTGCGCAAGAGTGTACGGAACCTACACAAGTTCTAGTCACATTTGGCTATGGGAAAATAAAATATGGGTCCGTACGAAGAAGATCGCAGCTGCAATATTATATTGAAGCCCGACAAGTTCGAGGTCAGTCTCCATGCCTGCAACTTTGGCATTGCCTAAAAACTGGGATAAGCGATATGGGCATATTCAAGGCGTAGAGTGACACTTGCCGAGATTGGCGCGGTCTCTGAGGCAGATAGTTAGTCGATGGAAAGTGGTCACTGGTCAGAGAGTAGTCTGATCATAACTCACAAGAAAGAGAGGAGGTACAGCAACGAAACGAAGGGTAAAATATGCAGATCCAGTTTCCTCAGCACCCTAGCCTGGTTCTCGATGGCAAGATCCTTTGCCTCCTTGTTGTGGATGGTATCTATTTCAAGTTCGGTACCAACCTTTAGATCGTCTGAAGGTGAGTGGGTCATATCAACACGTCGGAGCACGTTGAAGCACAGGCGAGGTGGGGTTCTGCAACCCTGACTAAGTACCTCATATATGAAGTTTCACGCCTTCTTGAAACGGGGTACTACACGTTGATGTATTCTTGGGAAGGAGCGTGCTGGAAAATACCGCAAACTCGGCGGCATAGGACTCGGAACATGAGCATCCCGAAACTTTTCCACCTTTGTGTGCCAGTAGGCAAAGTTGAGTGGATTTAAGCCTATCACTAGTTTCAGAGTGAATCTGAAACACGAGAGTCAGAAACAGATGTAGCATGGAAGCTTTTTGAAGAGGCTGGTAAAGATTTGGCCAGCGTGAAACGCGAGAAGATGTACTATGATTACCGTGGATTGCAAAATGATTGTGACATGATGACGTGGTGGGTAAAGATCGACCAGTCTCGGATTTGTCCGAACTCCCAATATATGACACTGTTACTTAAAGCAGATTGCGCCCATTTTCCCGGGCCCCGGTAATTCTGTCACCAGACCGTCGTCGGCCGTCAACGCTTCAGTGCTGCCTCCCCGGGCCGCCGACGTCTAGAACCCCAAATACTTAATTCCCGGGAGTTTCAGACGGTGACTGCGTGATTTACGCTCCTTTTCAGGCAAGTAGACCAGGGTCACGGCGCGCGATAGGAAGTCCCGGTAGCCCTTCCGAGTCGGAACTCGTTCCGCCGAGAGCACACGACGGTCGCCACGTGTTGTCAACTTGTCACCCCCCCTGTCCTCTCGTCCCAGCGTGCGGAAGCGACCACACAATGGTGCACATTGTGCAGTCGCTCCTGCACCCCGCCCCCGTTGCTGTTCGCCCATCTACCCCCGTCCCCTCGCTCCTAGACGACGATGTTGACCTCACCCCTGCCACCATCCTCGTCCCTGCCAGTGTCCCCGTCTGCGTTCTCCCTCCCGTCTCGCCCCAGCGTCTCGTCGTCGTCGTCCTTACCCTGCCGCTGCCCTCGTCAGTATGCAGCAACGTCTTACAACGCACATCATGCGCGTTGTGTAGTCATTCCTGCACGCAGCCCCGGCGGCCCTCGGCGCCATCGTCACTATCCATTCCACTCTTCCTGCATACCCGCACCCGTGCCACACCCTAGTCCCTCACATCACCGCCGCCCTTGTCAACGTGCATGAGGGACCACACAAGTTGCACAACGTGCACAATCATGCACGTTGTGCAGTCGTTCATGCACCCGGCCCGGTCCTTGTAGTTCTATCGGCCCACTCGTCGGTGGTTGTAGTATCGCGCACGTCTGGGTGTATGACGCGCACACCGTCTGAAACGCGCGGAAATCCGGGTGTATATCGCGCAGTCACGTCTAAATCGTGCGGGAAGTACTGTATTTTGGGTTTGCATCGTCATCCCGATGTCACCCATGCGAAACCGCGTTCCAATCAAACAGGTTTCCCTATCGTACGACAGGCCTCAGGGCCCTAGTACCTGCTACCCACATTGCCGAAACTTATCGCTCCCTTTATCGACATGCAACCCAAGAGCACTACGGCGGGGTCTGTGGCGTCTAAAACGGCCGGCGGGAACGGCGGACCGGGTGGATCATGTCCACTCCGGGGCATTCGCGCAGACGGAGTTGTAGGGGGCAGGAGCCCCATGCTTAAGTAGATTGTCCTCATAGAGTATACATACTCCACACGGGACAGAAATTGACTTAAAAAAAAAAAAAAAAAGCCTACGCAGCGAGGACTTTGGCCGCTGAATGGATTGAATGAAGTAAAAATCGCGACTCTTTCATACGGACAAAAAGTTCGTACCGCTTTAGATTCGGGATGCGCTCCGTAATTCCAACGTACGTGATATCGCTGATATCGCTTTCCTTCAGTGTTTTTAAAAGCGCCAAGGTGAACAGACCACGCCCTTCATGTTCGTAAGCGAGTTCCGCCTCTCCAGAGCCCGCCAGGAGGACGTGTGACCGGAGACCTTGACCTGAAAAGACTTCAGGGAGTCCGCCATGCCGAGCTTCCAAGATGCCCTGATCAAGGTCGACGTCCTTTACAATAATGTTGGGGTCGAGAATTTCGGTGCGAGGTATATAACCCTTGTCGTCATCGACCCTATCACCACCGCCTGCAAAGCAGCAGTCAAAGATGACGATCTAGACGTCATCGTCAACCAAACAAACAAAAAAACTGCCCACACCAATGACGTACAATATTATCTCCTTTCTCGTTTTCGATATCATCGATCAAAGCGCCTATGGTACGGTCTGGAATCGGGCGGATGCCCGTCGAGCCGCTCGATTTTTCATAGTCGTAAGGAAGTATCGACTGGATTCGGCCTTCTATATGCCACGCGCTCGGAGGACAGATTTCGGACCCATGCCCAGCGAAGAAGATCAGAATTGGGTCAAATTTCCCAATGCGCTGATCGTCCCGCAGCTTCCGAAAGGCGTTGATTATGGCCGCCCGGGTAGCTTGACCGTCAAGAAGCGTGAGAATATGATTATCTGGAACCCTCAAGGTCTCTTGCAAATATTCCTTCACTGCATTTGCATCAGCGACTGCCCCACGAAGCGGGCTGCAGCCAGTGTATCTGTCGATCCCAATGATTACAGCGAACCTAACAGGTATGATATATCATATCGCACATAATACAACTGAACAAACGCACAAGTTGAAGCGTGGCGCCCGTCCGGTATACCCTGCGACAAGAGCAGGTTCCAGGGATGGATCATCTAGATGGTGGGTAAGTCCTCGAACTACGTATATATGCAAGTGTCTGCACATACTAGTCACCTCTGAAATCCCCTCTGCGCGATCAATATCGTTTGTGCAAACAGTTGTATCCGGTTCTGGACGCCGTTGGAAGCGCAGGAGACTACAAGATGTTCCCATTATGACTTGGACGCCAGCGTTGAGTGACTATGTAGACAACCGCACGGTCGATCGAGGCGCGGCTCAACACTCTGGTGGGATATTATCGCAGATCAGCGGTCTTGAGGCCCGTTTCTTAAATAAATTTGATGTACAGGCAGGTTGCTGTGTGAGGCGGTGACATTGAATGTGGGCGGCGGGTCACGTACTGTTCAGAATAAATAAGCCACACACTAATTAAACCTGATCAGTCAGTAGCTTATTACCTCCGTATACTAGTACTTGAACTGTTTCCAATGAGTCTTCAAGTCTGTCACAAAAAAGACCTCTCGGACATATGGGCCATTGAATGGTCATGACACTGACCGATCTGGAAGGAACGTTCCCTCAAATTAGAGGTTATTATGCTTGGACTCGCGCGTGTCCAAGCACTTAGTAGCGCTTTAAAGGACAAATCGACGGCTCAGCGCTCAGGTCGAAGCCGAGTAAAATATTAGCGCTTACAGCCCGTTGCAGAACGATGGAGCGCCTCCAAAATTAGAGATAAGTTCGGAGTTACTGGAAATTAGATCTGGGAAGCTCTCGGCACGATCTCGGCATGCAGTTTGTCGCGTCACTCGTCTCAAGCCCACGCCCATGCCCTGCAATCGCCGTCGCCCGATGTCAAGCCAATGGCTGTCGAGAGTCCAAGCAACAGGAAGGTCATACACGATGTCAAAATTTCTCGCTCACTGGGGTTGTGGAATCCACTGAGCGCCAGATCAACGTTGAGCGCTGAACCTTGTATAAGCGTGTGAGGTTGATGTTCAAATGATCGATTTCTATGTCACTCGGATCCTACTCGGATGGCGGAGAGGGACCCCGTGCTTTTCCTTTCTTCTATCTCCCTTCCTCGAGCAGGCTCCTCCCCACTCGTGCATCCCAACTTGCAACCAATCCATCGGGGTCGCGCCCCTAGGATGCAACTCGACCGTGAAGACTCGGAACTTCCTAGTGTTAATCTACCCACGCCATCGCCAAACGGATCCCGGTACCGGGACCGGTTGAGCACGAGTTTCCTCCCCAAACCTGTCCCCTAAAGGGTCCAGGAACTCAGATGAGAGAGGAGATGCATGGCAGTACGTACTGATAGTTCTGACCGGGTCACGGCATCAGCGATAACAGCAGTGACGGTATGTACATATAGCCTTTTCTTACGGCGCTGCGCGGCCGGCCGATGGTCTTATCACAGTGTCATTTAAATTTAGTTTGTATCTCGCGCCAGCAGGAGGAGGTTCATACTTCTGGCCGGGTCGCGATAAGAGCCTGAAGCCGAATGTGCCAAAATCAAGCCAAGACGCAATACATAACATTCAAAGACGACTGTTTCTGCGTGACTTTTTCCCCCTATGTGCTTGACGAATTACTACAGTTTATATATTTGTAAGGAGCAATCGTACTGTAATGCATATCTCACAGCAAGGACAAATGACATTGACGGTTGATATCAACAGCTGTGAGGTGGAAGGACGCTGCGGACTGCACCTTTCCGATCGGCGAAGATGTGGACCTGTGACACACAACAATCGCACCCCTGCATTCATCCCCCACACTCGTAGCAGGTGCAGACACTGCGATACGCGAGGAAGAGCAACGGAGAGGCTCTGAAGTCATCCCAGGTGGTCAGTGGCATCGTTGCTGATCAAACACCTACGTCATCGTTGGCATACTAGTCTACTAGTCTGGAAGATACAAGTCCACGTCCACCTACTATTCCCTTACATCGTCGTTGGGCACATCCAAGTCATCCACCAGCGTCTGGAGTCCCTCCAAGAAGACAAGTTTCTGCTCCGCCTTTGTACGCTCATACAGCCACGGACAGTCGATGTTCATGCATGCGTTCGGCTCGCTTGACGCGGTCTGAGCACAAGACGTACATACACGCTGCGCGTCGAGGAGCCTTTGTTCGCTTTTTCGCAGACGAGACAACAAATTGGGTATTGTCACTTGAGGGTTGGCGTGGCAAGCATCACATATACCTAAAACGGACGCGTCGACTTAGCCCCTGAAGACACAATGGAACAACTCAGCCAAGCCTACCATCTGAAGCCTCACGATTACATGCCAGACAGCGCGCACTCTGAAAATGTTCGTCGATCTTGAACCTGTTTGTATTGATACGCGCACGCTTTTTAGGCGAGAGCGCAAGTGGGTCCCGTTCGTCGACCGTGATCGTTTTTGGCATCTCATCATACCAGGCACGAACGTCCGCACCTACAAGGTTAAAGATGCGCTCCAATGGGGGTATCAAAACCCTCGAGATGTAATACGACGCGTCGATGCGCAGTTGCCTAGAATTTCCATGTCAGCTCCGGTGGCGTTTCTTGGCGTAACCGCTACGCACCTATTCGCCAGAAACTCTTCTGGCGTGATGGCTCTCTCCACGAGCCGCGTATGTGGATCACCGCGCACGATGACATATGGCACACGGTTCCCATACTGAGTTTCATCATTCTCATCCTCCAAAAGTCTTCGTGCTGCTACCGCGACACCAGGTGGTGGAGGCCCCTTGTCGCTGATAGAAAATAGAATACAGTTTCTGGAGGAAAAGACAGCGTCGATTTCTCTCACCTATACGTCCCCATTTTCACCTCCTTGGCAAAGATGAAATCTTGCAAGGATATTCTGTTGCGCAAGATTTTCGACCACGTCTTGCAACAATAACTCTTGACCTCGCTTAAATCTTGTGTACGGAACAGGATCCTGCACCGTGGATGGTGAGTAACGAGGGAAAATGTTGGATTGCGATAGACCTCCAACGAACTTCAAACAAGTCTCAGTCATCTTCGCCTGGGCCGGCACGCCGTCGCGTCGCACGGTTTCAATGCCTTTGGCATCAAAGACAGGCTCGACTTCGTCGGGAGTCTCGTATTTGAACCCGACGTATCGCTTCTTCGCCATGAGCAGGCATGGCAAGTACACCTTGTCACGTCGGTGAGTCTCGCTGTGCACGGTTCGCGTCGTCGTTCTTACCTTTTCAAACTTGAGCTTGATAGGCGGCGGGTTCATGGCCGTTATCGCATCTGAAATCTCGTATCCAATCTTGAACGCCTGTTCCTTTGTCTTTCCCTTCAGATAAATGAAAACCGAGTCCGTATCCCCGTATACGACCCTCGCTCCCCATTTCTCCGTCGTGTCGATGACGACGATGGCCTAGATTCCAACAAGTGAGCGATGTAGGTAGCAATGGTACGAATTTGAAGTATCATATACCTTTTCGAGCGTCTCCCGACCGCTCTGTACGATACTGTCTGCAATCTCTACTGCAGGCATCCGCCCCGAATAGGTTGCACTCGTGTAACCGTACGTGACGTTGGCGATATACTTGAGCCCGAGCTGCCGAGCGTCTAGTATGCGGCTCAGTGCCTGTTGGTCCAACAATGATGAGATGACCGAGGAAGAATCCAGAGTACGGCACCTTGTCGCTCTTGACGTTCTTCATGGCCTGTTTTACCATCACGCGCGTGTCCAGTAGTTCAGTCAACATCCGGCCTAACAGACCCTGCCGTACGATAGGCTTCACATACATCATCCCGTTTGGTGCCACTTGAAGTGTAGTGGTGAGTGAACGTTCATGAACACACGAGTTAAAAGCCAACGAACTCGTAATGTAATCTTGAAGCTTCTCCAAAAGACCAGGCGGGAGATCAAGATCCGTCACGCCAAACTTGTTTCGCCCCTGGAACTCGGTGACGCGACCCAGACACGTTGAGTAGCAATAATTGTACGCAATCATGATCGATGGATACAGAGATTGAAAATCCAGGACGAGAAGAGGTCCGTTATAGAACGCGGAGAGAGGTTCCATGATGAGAGGCATGCATTCTGCGGCGTTTTGCTTGCCGACCTGGGATCCCAACATTCAACATTCTTCTTGGCCAGATGATTCCATGGCGAATACGTACATCTTGTTTGCTCGGCGAAAAGAGAACAAAACTCTCCGGTTTCGCGATACGAAACATGAAAGACTCTACTTTAAATTGTGATCCGCGGCTGATGACAGAGTAGAAATCGACTCCAAAGACGCGCGCAAATTCACTGTCCTCGAACACGTCAGCCAATCTAGCAAGACGTCATCGACCCAAAACTTACGCGGTTTTTGTGATGGTCTCTGCTTCCTCGAGAATCTCGAGTGTCGTCGCAGTGCGGTCGCGCAAAAATCGCAGCGCTCGGGAAGTATGGACAGGACTCTCGCTGTTATACCATTCAGTCAACGTGGATGGTGTATAGCGAGGAACCCTACGTACGGTTGAAGTCAGTCACGACGATTTCAGCATGCTCAAACTACGAACCTTTTGCGTAACAGATGGAAAACCACGTTCTCAAAAGAATAACTGCTCAGGGTTTGCTCGCTGCGCATAATTCTCCAGACGTTGAGTACATGTCTGCCAGTGACATTGAATGTAGTGGTTGTTCTGACACCCCATTCGTCGGTTCCGACACCCCGCGACAAGGTGGTCGGCGCGCGCCCGATTAGTTCGGAGACATCAAGTCCTGCAAGCGTCAGTGTGGTATCTGACAGGTGAAACGCGTCCTATCATACCGTATTGAGATCCACGTGAACTGAGGTAACCCCAGGACGCAGCTTGTACTTCCCAGCCCACGAGGATGTCCGGATTAGCATCAACGACGATATCAATGATTCGGTTGATCAGATCGAGTTCGTCTTTGACTGCTTCAAGGGAGTAGTCACGCAAACGGCGAGGGTCCAGCTGAGGATTTTGAACCACGAGAACGCCCTGATCGAGTAACCCGGAATGCAGGTTATCGCCACCTAGTGCATAGAAGATGGCGACAATATCATCCTGGTTCGCATCGGGCATGCGATTCCCTCGAGAGGGTGCTATGCAACAGTTACAATATAGCGTCGAGACGATTTGGGGGATAAGGCATACCGAAAACTTCCAGAGAGAACAAGGTCATGTGCTGACCTTCGCGAGTGTTGAACTCGGAACGTTTTGCCGGTAGGGACCGCCATCCGAAGACATTTGTTGGCGTTCGCCCTGACATCTAGTGTAGCAAGTGAATTTGAGCGCTGAGGGCCATGTGAGGATTAATACCAACCTGTGAGTTATATTTGGTAGATTTGCTTGGCTGTAACGGGTTTTCCTCCAACCACTTCTTGACCTGTCGGACACTCGGAGGAGTGCTGGCGTACTCCCATCCATTACATGGGACGGCAAGCCTCCTGGCCTTGGAAGAACAGGAGATATGGGTTTCGCTCCCCTGCCATTCTTCAAGAGCATCCAGCCCTTCACCCCCCTTGAGACGATAGACGAGACCAGCATACTCTCTGGGGCCATCCGGGACATCAGCTTTCTTGGAATAGAATGGATCGCGATATTCCTGTCTCGGTAGCCCGAGTTGTTCCAAGGTACTCAGCAGCTCCAATGCAGAAGGTGGTCGAGGAGCATACACAAAGGTTCGACCCTTCGATGACCGAGATGAAGACTGCGATCTACCAGGTTGAGAATTGTACGACGCCCTAGGCAGGGACAACAGCACCGCCGAGTGATTGAATTGTGTGTTTTCGATTGGCTCTTGTTCAAAGGTACTGTAAACATTGGAAACAAACGTTACTTCGTTATAGAATAAGGCTTACGGTAGAAAATCCGGTTCTTCGTGGTTCGAACCTGGAGTGGTGGGAACTTGATCAGTAAGCGGCGTTCCTACGCTTCGCAGTGAAAGAGGTGTCATTGTCACACTTCGATTTGACTATGCGGCACTGACCGATGCCAAGGAACGGAAGTGGAGGGTGTGCCGTTTGTAGGGGTATTCACAGACGGTTGTTGAGCGCCTGCAGTGCTACGGAGGGTGTCGATGGTCACGGTCAAATTTATATCAGCGTAGAAAATTTACTTTGGTGTCGTGAAGACGTCGCAAACGGACGTTTGTTGGTTTGAATGTTTCCTAAACTAATTATTTAGAGTCAGGGCGTGTGAGGTGCAATTATTTCTGACTTGGCCGGAGTTTCTGAATCATGGATGTCCACAGAACGACTGCGTGATCGTTTCTGCCTGTCGAATTTGATGAGCGAGCACTTCCGGGAGAAATGATCACGATACCTTGTCTGCATTAGTCGATTCCAAGCAATCGTGAAAGGGTTCTTGAGGACAGACGGTGTTTCCTCCACACCAAGTAGATTGGGTGGGCTGTGGTTCAATTGAGATGATGATGCAAAGGACTTTGAGTCACTAAATACTCACTTCTCTCTTGGCTGAACACCTTCGTGACTCTCGCCTGCATGGACATTGGGTACAACTTCTTCTTCCAATGGCTGATGTATGTGGCCCGCCTCATCGAGAATTTCATCTACCTTCTCGTCGTCAGCCAGTTTTGGCCAATCCCCTTCGGCCAATTGATTGATATCCTGGCTCGACAACATTTCCTCGTCGACATCCGCAGCCATGTCCGTTGAAGCACAACTGCCAAACCACGATTCACCCTGGCTGGCCTGTGCAAATGGATTTTCCGTATCCCCGGCTTCAGTCAACGGCGGGGCGATGTTCAAGTCCTCGGAACCAGACCGACTGGGTTTCCAAGTTCGCCATTCTTGCTCCCAGAGCGCCTCCACACTTTCGAACGGCGTCATGACCCATTTTTCCCAGCCTGTATCACTCTCTACCGTCTTTTGACCGTCTTCCTTTTCGCACTGGATCTTAGAGCGTAATTCGTCCCACCATCGTGCCTCGGCTACCCAATCTCCACCCTCCCCCCTGGATGATTTGCTCAAGTCGATTGGTACCTTGGGCGTAGGAGATAAGCCCCTGGCAATTCGGCGATGACGTTCATCTTCCCACAGTTCACGGACACTCAACACAAGAGGGTCAGATGACACCGCTGGCGCTGGTATGGACAGTTTGTGATGCAGGCTCCGCGCAGAAAGCCGGTGGCGGTTGAGTATTTGATGAGCAGCTACATCGACTTCCAGTGGCATTCGAGATTGTCGACAGTAGGGTGACATCCTGAGCGCGTTAGGTGCACCCAGGTCGGGATCATCTTCTTCAACACCACGTTTCCAGACTTGGCTGAGGTTGATCCAACCGCATCCATATAAGCCGAAGTCGCTCATGAACTGAAGATGATAGCTCAGGTGACTCTCGTAAATACGAAATTTGGTATGCATGACTGTGCCTGTTCGCAATATGTTCACAGCTCGGTAGACAAGTGCGGGATCTGCGATGAGAATCTTGAGGAATGGCGTGTAGGAAAAATGAAAGCCGTAAAAAGGGATTCCTTTCACGAGGATGATGGCGCGAATACATTGGGAATTTGGGGAGTCTGGATTGCGTTTGAGTGAGAGTGCGATAGCGTGATTCAGGGATAGGAACAATTGAGCGATGTAATGTTTGACTAACAAAATGGTGAGAGAGTAATTGAGGACGAACTAGAGTGCTTACCGTGGTCTGGGGTCACACTGCCAGGGTATTCAACATAGAAGTACGGATAGACCTGGTGGACATGGACGCATGCTTTCTCACCGGTAGAGGATGCGCCGTATATACGAATCACGGGTACGCGGGATAGCGAGGCATTATCGAGTGGACCTGGAGGCGCCAAGACGTGATCTATTTGATTGATGAGGACACTCAGTGTGACAGGTTCCTCATCGACATGGTTGTTCATCGCAACTTCGTTGGAAGGTGGCAGTGCTATGATTTCTGTTTACGGCCCGAGTACGGCCCAATCCGGTGCGGCTCAAAGTTTCTTCCACGGATCAACGGAGGTAAGTAGCTTTCTCATCCGAAAAATTCACTGTGCCTCATCAACTTGTTCAGACAGATCGTAAGTAACGTATGCCCTATCTCAATATGATGTAAAATGTGGCCCACTCCCAGGTCCAAGGCGCTCACCAATGACTCAGGCTCCGGACGACTCGGACGTGTGATCTACCCAGACCGACGATTTCACTCGACCATTCTATTACATAGGACCTAGAATCGCACCGGTCAGGCGGACAAAAATATACCTGTCTGGATTGGCATCAAGATGGACTGTGAAACACCTTTCGTCTTCCGACACACAGAAAGGATGGTGCCCGACCATTTTCAGTCTGCCCTGAGGCCTCAGACCTGTGCCTGTGCATAACTTTTACCCAGAAGTATTTCGCATGTCACGTGTGTGCACCGGCTGTTCGTGTCGTCTTACTTCCACTGCCGAGTGCGCCGGATTTGCTCCTTTTGTGTGAGTCTTCCCCTGAAGGCCGAGGTCCAGTATACGATACACTCGCTCATAATGCATAGCCCATGCCAGTGGGGAGCCGTTGCTTGCACCCTCTCCCAGCCAAAATTCACGCTGATGATGCAAAATTCTCTTAATGCATGGATATTTGTGTGGTCGCGACGCTATGCGTTATGAGCGAGTGTACTGTACTGACTCCATGTTCTCACACATTGGCGTTCTAGATCGGCAACATTGCACACCCGTTTTCATATAACGTTATCGTCCAAAGCAGTACGTCATCTCCGCCGTCTACCTTGCGACGCGCGATTACTTACGCAGGGGATATCCCGGCAGGGGCTGAGAGATTTGCGGACTATCCATGTGTTACTTGAAGCAAATGTATTATCAAACTTGATCACGATGACACCTGGACTCCTCATTTCCGTTCAACTGTATGTTATCTATCATTGGAGCAAGGTACGAAGTTTTGTGATGTTCCTTGGCTCGCTTATTCTCTAACATGCATGCAAAGACTCAAGAGCCCGCTAATCACTTCCGATGTAACCTCACGTTCGGCACATTCCCTCCGGTATTGGACTGGCACGCAACGCTCAGCATTATTTGATAGCACTTCGGAGGAAAACCCGTTAGATCCGTCACCTGCGTGTGATATTGTATTGACGCCTCTCGCATTCATAACAGCCTAGACCCACCAATCAGAGGACTCCCATCTATGTACACGATCTGCGTACCGGGACATCTTACGTGAGGGAACGGAAGCAAGCATTTTTTATATCCATGTACCAACAATTAAACATCTTGTCTGCAGTGCCGGCCAGGCCTGGTAGCATGGCCTCGAACAATAACTCACCCCCTAGGTCCAACTATCGACTCTTTATCCCCGAAAAACGTCTCAGTGTCTTTTGGTACAGGCACAGATGACCTTTTTTTTGTATTCTGTGACCTCCGATTTCCCCCGAGATTGCCGATATAGCCCCCATAACTTCCCCAAACCGGTTATCGGCACAAGGCTCATTTTTATGTTTTCCGTAACTTCTACAGGTCTTTGACTGCATTGCACATTGTACTGAGGCCTTGGAGGGTGAGTAACAAATATTAGCGTATGTGATTGGCTCATCGGTACAGTCTGGTCGGGGATGGTGGTTGCAATCGGTGCCAACCGGCCACCAGCCTGACAGTGTCTTACAGATGACAGGGACGAGAAGGCAGACAATGTAGATTTGTGGGCCGCTTTGCGGTGGGAATTGTCATCGCGCCCATGCCACATCCGACTCGATGGTATCGATTGGTGCCATGGATCATGTGAAACTTCCGTGGATTATTCCGCTCTTTTCCTCGGATCTCATGTCCCTCCAGGGCAAGGGCGCATTCTCTGAGTCCAGGTTTGCATCAGTGTACTCAAGATCGAGGTATAAAAACCTCCTGGCTCATCTTGGACTCCCCAAGCACTCCAGTACACGAGTTCTTACAACAGCTTTCACATCCCTGCTACAATGCGTTTCTTCGCCATCGCCTCTCTCTTCGCCGCCGCGGTCGGCGTGTTTGCTTCTCCAGTCGTCGAACGCCAGGCCCCCCAGTCGGTAGCTGTCGTTCTGTCTGGGCTTACCAGTACCGTCACACCTCTTACTCAGCAACTGCGTGAGTAGCATGCACGTTCTCATTTGTGTTGGCTTGCTGACGATCATGCAGTCTATGCCAACTCCGGAAACGCGACCCAGGCTATCCTGACCCCCATCATTGGTGATATCAGCTCAGCTCTGAATGGTGCGATTAGCGAATTGGGCTTGCTTGTTGGACAGTCCCTCGAAGTCATCATGGTTGATGTGGACGGTATCACCATCCTTACGGCGTCTGAAATTGCCACCCTTCTCTATGTTGTTGTTGGCGTGCGTCTCCTGTTGTCTACCGTGAAGTAGTTCAAGAACTCACATGACTACCATGCAACAGCTCGTCTTTACGGCTTCGAACGCGGTCCTTCTCGTGGTCGACGCGGCCATCTATCCTATCATATTCGCTTTGTTGAGTGCACTCGGGCAAGTACTACCATATTTGCGGTATAAGAATATCTGACAAGCGTCCAATTTGATAGGGAAGTGGTCTTCAGCTTGATGTCTATCCTGCTCAGCTTGGTTATTGGACTGCTCAGTCCCTTGTTGATCTTGATCTCGCCTATCGAGTCCATCATCACCGGTCTGGGTCTCACCACCCTTCTCAGCGAGCTGCTCGGCGGCTTGTTGTAAGTTGGCTAGAAAGTTCATACTCATGCTGGTGCACGTTCCGCTGAGTATGAGAAAGAAGTGGGAGAAATGGGTTTTGAAATTTGGCTCTCCAATTTCTGCGTTGTTGTGATCTTTATTCAGCGCGTTTGCACCTGTCATCAAGTACATTTCCACAAGTGCAAGTTGGAGAGAACCCTCTCTTACTGAGTTCTGAATATTTTTTGTACATGAATTGATATTTTGTAGTTTCATTCGCGTCGGTGTCTAGAGGTTGAAATTTGAATCAATATGTTTGGCGAGCTATGGCCTATGGTATTGAGTGCCTCCTATGTGGCCCTTCGCATTCGCATGCACCCGCTCGCCCTTGTATCATTCTCTTTGTTTCGATGACCTACCTTTGCCAACGTCGAAACTTTGGTCTGGTGGGTTTGCAAGTTCGAAGGTCTACCGTGGGTAGCATCTGCTAGTACCGCGAAATAGGCATCCTTCCGTCAAAATGTCACTCCGTGCAGGATCACGAATGAGCAAATCACCACCGCACAATCCTACTGCCGATCTCGTCGTGCATTGGTTGGCGTTGTGACGAATATCGGGCCGATCGCGGCGCAAGGGACCCGGTATTGCCATCACGTGAATATGAGCCAATCAAAACCAACTGTGCGTACATGTCAAGTAGAACTTGAAGAGACGAGGTCAACGTTGTTAAATTCACATGAAGATCACGATCAGGTCGTCGCTTGGGCCAGGCCAGACTTTAGATTTGCATACCTTTGGGTCGCTCGGCAGTGGGCTGTCAAATTTCTTCGTGGAAGTGCTTGCCTGGATATGCCTTCGCGCCATTATAACGCTAGCATTTTAACACAGATAATCTGAAAACTCTTCGAATGACACTTCTAGACCCTCGGGGATACGAGATGTTGGACTCTGCAGACAGCCGGTTTGAATTCGCGGAACGGTGCTCCGGTAGTGCACGTGGGTGGCAGACTTATGGCAGACCGCTGAGTTTGAACTTTGAAAAATCCGCACATGCGATATTTCCTTCCGAGTGTCTACGCAGGAGGTTGTTGCTCCACTGTAAGTGCAAGCACTACAGTGTATTGAGAACCAGATGATGCTAATCCATATGCCTTTACCGGCCATTTCCATTTGATGATATGCAGTTTTTCAGATATCTGACGACTCACCGGGCACCGTGTAAAGTGCTGCTTTCCTGACACAGAAATACCTCAGTAACTTCACCCTATCCCAATGTCTGGACCACCGCGTGCATCAAAGTCATCGCCTCCGTCAACCCTAACGTCGGATTCTCCTGCTTGGACACCGCCAGAAGAGGTGAAGCAGTGGGAATACAAGGACTGTATATCATGTAGAGTCGTCGGGACAGGCGCGCTCGGCTTGACCGGTTTATATGCACTACACATGGCTCGCCCACGAGCGCCAGGAAGTGTCTTAGGGAAGATGTCGATGGCTGGTATTGGGGTCGGTGAGTCGACTTAACAACTTCTTCTCATTACATCACATCGTCGTGTCGAACCGCTGGTGTGGATCTGGTGGAGCCAGAAATGAATTGACGTGTACTAATACATCTCTATGCCTTTCTCTTAGGATTTCTGGCAGGTAGTGTGGTGAGATGGAATATGACCCCCACCGAAATGCTGGGGACGTTTGCCAACCAGTTCCGTGGTGCTCCAAGACAGCCTGGCTCGTAATTCAATCAGCGAGCTCACGCGTAGTTTGTTATATACTGTCCATTCGGAATAATTTTGTTAACATAGTCAGCCTTGACCCGGAGCCCACAAACGAGAATAACAGCAGATATGATCTTGGGTGGAAGTAGGATGGTAGGTCCTTATACCCCCTTTGTCCTCGTGGCCCGCTAGGTGCCATCGCGACTGAAAAAACGATCAGATGTTCCTCTCACAAAACTGAATATCTGTGAGTGTTTCCTTGGTTTGAGAATTCTTTCTGACATCTGGTCAGGGGTTATTTTTCCGTTTGCGGCAGATCACGTAATCACCCAAAAGGATTCAATTGTCTCAAACAGAAGAGGGTAGACGATCGACACCCTTCCCAACCACTCTCTGGAACTTGATCCTCGTTACCATGAAAGCATCCCCCGCTGGAACGAAGAATTTTGGTGGACTCGTATGCTGAGCCACTCGGAAAATTACCATAGTGGGTAATTCTGGAAAACATGTTCAGACGCAATCACCACTTTTCACCATTTTTGTACAATGGACGATAGCCGAGTGGCTCAATCCCCTGCTTGGGACTTTCAGCGTGATTGCTTCCTTTACAGGGTAATTTCGTGTGGCTATGAAAAGTTGCTCCGACGCAATCACTCATCCCTTGGTCAAGATGTGGACCGTTGCCTAGAATCCTATAAAATGGCGGCTTTGTTCATCCCAAGCGCTTATCCCATCCCATTGGACGTGTACTCTCTCTCGTTCTCCTTACATACACGTCTATGCCCAGTCCCTGATCCTCATCTATCCTCCTCGGCTACCACTCTCCTCTTTCGCTGGAATCCATATCTTGCGCCATGGGAAGATCTGTTCCTGTATGTTCTCATATATAATCGCGCCGATGCTCCACTCATCTATCCCACTCAGACACCTATAGATTGCACTGTCTGCGGGATAACACTCAGTCGCAAATCTGACCTCAGTCGACACATGGATCTTCACGATCCGATCAAGGAGAAGTTGTACGTAGATCCTCAACATCCTCTTGTGATGACGCGAGGCTGATCGGGCCCTACAGAAAGCATCCTTGCCCCCACCCTGGATGTACTTATAAGGCACGCCAGCGTAATAATCTCAAGACCCACATGAACACACAGTGAGTGTGCCACAGATAATGTAATACCTTTTTGACTGACTCGCGTGACAGCACTGGTGAACGTCCCCATAAATGCACAGAAGTTGGTTGTGACTTTTCCACTGGCGACCCAGGGTCCCTCACGAGGCACCGCAGAGGTGTTCACGGACAGGAACCCAAAGAAAACTCGAGAAGTTGTAGATCAGCTACCACCGATCGGAAGGAAACGCGTCGACAGCGTAGGACTGCCCCATACCCCTCACCGTCCCCGACCTCGACGGACAGATCGACTGAGTCCGCTTCACCATTCGACCCATCCCTGGAAGTATCGGGCACTCCCACTCCTGAGGCATCCTCTATCCTGGATCAGACCGCTTCTCTTCCTCCGCTGGCTGGCAGCCGTGTGGACGGTCGGGACATTAAGAATGCCTTTGCGGCATATAACACCGAATTGATACCCAAATACCCGCAAGTGAACGATCCGATTGTCGCACCCGATGCTCAGACACAGGAATCTTTCCATCCTCGATCTGGATTGACTACCGAAGCCAAAATGCTTGTGGATGGGTATTCACAACTTCCCGCACTCGAGCAGATTCAGCAAGGGAGCCTCTCAACTTTTGACCAACTTCTACTTGCCGAGCCTCTCCCTGAGGGGGGATATCCTCTCGATGTGACCACAGACGCATTATTTGAGAACTTTCTCTCGCAGTTCGATCACATGCAAGGAACAGGAGCATCTACTTTATCCCACATCATTCCCCCGGTGCAGTACCCCATTTACGATCCGCCTGCACCTCTTCCGGTACCCCTTCTTCCCTCATATGAGGAACAGTATAGCATGAACGATACCTATCTCCCTACACCAGCAACCCTCTCAACTTACGAAAACTCATACGCGGTCGAAAGCGCACCTTACGAACAGTACAGTTACCCCACCGAAGCAATGTCGTTCGATGCTCCATTTTCATACCCCTTTTCGTCCGCCGCATCGGATATGAGTGCTTACACTCAAGCACCCTACCAAACGTACAGTTATCATTCCACACCAGTGGAGATGAGTGACTTGCAGATGGAAGGGTCTAGTTTCCACTAGTCCTCGGTTGCTCTGGTGCTTCATTTTCCTCTTTCATTTTTAATCTCTATTGCATTAAACATCTTCATCTTCATCATCTTTTAAATCTCTAACACGTTTGCATTGATACAATTACTACACGAACACCCACTGGCATTTTCATCGCATTTCCTTAACTAACATCTCACACAGTAGGTATGTACGTTATTAGATATGTATTCACGACGCTCCGAGTCGGATGTATTGTTTTCATAGTTCCAATCTTCGCCTTCGTGCACATCAAGTATATACTTTCAATGACTCTGCAGCATAATTTCGTTGGGTAACTTGAAGCAGTCATGTCGAGTCAAGGTCACGTGTAAGGGTACAGGAGGCCATGAGGTTGTCTCACACCAGAGTCACAGCTTGTCAAGTCCTGTGTATTCGCAGTCCTTTTTACTTTATATTCTCCTCTGACACGACCACATTCAAGTCCACATCCAAATCCAAGTACCAAAGCCCACTGACGCGAACATCAGGGCACCCGAACACCACAATCTTTCTACGTAGACTCGGAGGTCCCGGGGCACAAATCGACGTCCTCACAGCACATTCACTTTCTTAATGATCGTCCAAGATGATTCATTCCAGCTCGGAAACGACGTCCAATTCACCCACTGCGATCAGTCCGTTTTCAACCTATTCTCGCCTCAGCGAGGCTACCTCAGACGGTCAGTCCGAGTCCCTCTCAGTTGCTCTTTCGTCGCTGAATCTTTTCTGCATTCTTGTAATTCAATGACGCGTTCCCGCGTTCGTACTGATCGGTTTTCATCTCCGTCGGATGTCATCTCGAATTCATTACTGCCCACAGAAGCACCCGACCTCGGTGCCTTCAACACCGTCTTCCGAGAACTCCAACAATTCCAAATCGGTCCTCCACGTATCCTTCAAACGACTTTTCCAACGTTTGCGTTGCACACGGACCACGACGAAGCAGAAGCCGAACTAGAATCGACATCTCCTCGCTCAGCACTCCTGTCGGCACTTCCCACTGATTCAGAGGCGAATGCAGGTTCGACCGTGTGGACGCAGGGCATAATTGCGTCATACTTTGATCCGTCGGTGGCAAGTGCACAGTCTAGGAGTGCGGTGGATGATCGGTCGCGTGCCACAGATAGTACGACGGACGAAGAAGGCGCCCGTGCATGCCATCTGAGCGTAAGCGGCGATGGTGACGGCGAGGACATGTCTGGTGAGGATGGATCCGATTTGGAGACGGAGGGCGAGATGGATCCGCTCGCGTTGACCGTCGTGGGGTCGGTCGCATCTGACGCGGGGGGCTTGGATCCGGAACATCCCACGCTGGGAACGATCGACAGCGTCATCGAGTTTTTGACGTCGGAACGAGATAGGGTTCGGGCGGGTCGGTTGGCTGAGAGGCGGATAATGCAACATTACAGCTCGACGTCGGACGGGGGAGCAAGGCAGTATCAAGACGCAGAAGCGAGGCGGGCGAAAAAGCGGCGGCGGAAGAAACCGATCAAGACGATTCAGATATTGAAGCGCGAGGTGGTCGACGTGGCAGAGCCGGTGTCGGAGCCGACGGTGAACGTGGATGATGCGAGCGGCGATGCAGATCAAAATGACTTG
Source organism: Leccinum arenicola (assembly GCA_038092295.1). Classification (NCBI taxonomy): domain Eukaryota; kingdom Fungi; phylum Basidiomycota; class Agaricomycetes; order Boletales; family Boletaceae; genus Leccinum; species Leccinum arenicola. The sequence goes on along the minus strand of JBBPQC010000094.1, from coordinate 21,543 downwards.
GACGTGGATGCGGGAGAGGCCGGAGGCGATTCGTCTTCCTCGCTCGATCATGCGCCTGCCTTCAAGTCGACGCCGTCGACGCCACCTCGGGGCAACCGTGTTCCTCGCAAACGCGAAGTGTTGAAACACAGCAAGTCGACGCCAACACTCAAGGTCAAGACGATACCTCCTGATCCACAGATCTTGAAGCTACGGTGTCTTGCACATAAATTGCGACTCAGGTTCCCGGAGGACTATGGGCGCCTCACAGCATTACTTACTCAAGACTTTAGTGGGGGGGAATCAGACTTCTCCGATCCAAGAGGGCCAGCACCGCGCGCTAAGGATACACTGATACATATTTTCATTGATCAGTTGAGTCATCATTCTCTCCATTGTGTATGCCCACCTAGGACAACGCTGACCTTGGTTATCCTTTCAGCTCGAATATTCTCATCGGACTTCTCACACATTACAAGAGACACCGTTCACTGTCCCGTCGGCCCAAACGTCTCTCTCATGCTGCGCTCGCACTCCTTCTTGAACGAGGCCGACCGATCACCAGACGATGTCTGGTGACGTCTTCTCCACTATACCAGCCGATGGATTCGGCCATTCAGCTAGGTTACGACGTCCGGATATACGCACGCGTACCTGATGACGGGAATGCGCCGGACAGGCGATATCTGCACCCATCCGACTCTACAGCATTTCGTAGCGCCAACTGGCGGAAATCTGACGCAAATACAGCGTCTACATCACTACCATCCTTTTCGAAAACTCACGTCCGCGGCCACTCCGCTGAGAACGTCTCCACGGACTCGGATCGTGCGACGGGGCATGGCAACGCCACATCCAGTAAGATTGGGAGTGCTGCACATGCGGTGGCCGGACCCTCGAGGACGACGACCACGACGCGGATACGCTATAGAGAACAAGGAGTAGACGAACTTCTCCAGCTCAAACTCCATCAAGCAATTGCAGCCACCGATTCACCTCCTCCCAACGCGACGATTGTCCTGGCTACAGGAGATGGCAATGTCGGGCATTCAACGAGGAAGGGTTTCTGGGTCCCGTCCGACTGGCGTTGCAGCGTGGGTGGAAGATCGAGTTGTACGCATGGGAAGAGGGTCTGAGTCGGGCGTGGAGAAGGGAATTTTCAGAAGGCCCGTGGAAGGAGCGTTTCAAGATTATCAGGATGGAAGATTTCGCGGATGATTTGCTGGAGGTGGAGGCGGATGGGAGGTAGGTGTGCTGTGCCTCTGTGCCTTTTGTTTTTGTTTTTTCTTCCTTTCTTTTGGGGTCAAATGCTGCTTTCGCCTTTTCTTTTGTTTTTTTCCTCACATGTTTGGCATGCGTATTATATGAAACAGGAGTAATTTCGAATCCTGATCGCGTCGTACAGTTGGCTCCAACGTCGTTGTCTTTGCTTTTGTGTTACCTTGCATTCACGTCACATATTGTATCTATTACACGTCCTTGTCTTTTTATCGTTGCATGCTCCATGATGGACACTGCATCTAGTAACTAGTTGGACTTGCAAGTATGTAACTGCTAGTAGCAATAATGTAATGCTTGTATAATGGTCGACTACTATCGTGTGCTAGGGGGTGTCGCGGTGTTTACGTTACTTGGTAGTACCAGGCTTTTGACTTGTTTACCGTGACACTGACAAGTATATATCCTTCTAGTAACTTGAACTTGTGCGGATTCAATGGTTTGTGTCACTGTCGGAGCATTCACATTCTCACTTGGTTATACTCAACACACGGGTACCCCACAATCGTCTGTGGCGCACAGGTACTTATCAGCGTGACAGTCGCCGGGCCACTCAAGGAGCGCAATCTGATTTGCTTTTAGGATCATTACAGGAACACCAAGGAACCGCAATCCTTTTTCCATTCCAAGTTCGCCGAGCGTCGCATACCGTTGCTCTTGTACTACTTGCTGAGGAGGCGTTGGCCTATGGCGATGGTTGGGGGTTACTGTCATCGTTCAACAAATCGAGACTTACTGTCGACTTTTCAGCGCAACCATATCCACGACGGCTATGGACAAGGAACACATGGACGCAAGGACAGCACCGTTGTTTTCAGAATCTTCCTGCCTTGTCGGAGAATGCAATTTACGTAGTCCCATCAATGCGAGTCTGAGCAGACTCCACTTTGGGAACGGGGAACACGGGAACTGGGCAAGCCGTTTCGACGATCCAGCAAGATGAGCAATGGGGCTACTCTACGCGAAACGGGCCCGTGCGTCGCGCTATGACAGCTGCTTGTCTTGTTGTCAACCGGGCGGGCCCCGTTACAAATGAGGCACATCCGGCGAGTCGGCGACGTTATTCTATGACTTGACCTGGCAACATCATAGCTGAATGTCTCCCGGGACGGAATTTGTATGTTTACCCGATTACCAACCCTTGCGGTGATGCTAGCACATTCGTGCCTCTCCTCATCACGTGTAATGATTGGAACCACTTTACAGCCATTTTCATAAATATGAAACGGTTCTAACAGCCGACGAGTGTAAAAGATTCACCGAGGAGCCGGGGGGATCCTGTCAGGATCGCGCTTGTCTCCCCCTCTGAATCTTCCTTCTTTGTTGCATCTTCCGATCTCCTCGTTGTATCTTTTCCCCCGTCATCTGCTCTCAAATCTGGTCACCTGCGACGTGCTCGGATGGCGGCCACGACGACGGTCCCCGCGGTGCTTCTCGCAGCCACGGTCTCCTACATTCTCTATCGTCTCTTCACTAAGCCGACGGCACCTGCACCCTTCCCTCCAGGCCCGAAGCCGCTCCCCGTTCTGGGAAATGTTACCGATCTAAGTGCAAAAGAGCTCTGGCTCTTGGCCGATCGATGGGCGAAGCAATATGGTGTGTAGTCTCATCCCGGTCATACAGCATAACACCGCTGCTGACTTCTGGGTGGGATAGGTCCTATTACCTACCTCCATGTTTTTGGTCAGGGACTCGTTTTTCTAAATACCCCAGAAGCGGCGTTCGATCTGTTGGACAAACGCGGGGCGATATGCTCTGACAGGCCTCGATTTGTCATGGCTGGCGAGCTGTACGTCTTTTTTACATTCCCTCCCGTCTGTGATCTCATCCTGCCGATCAGCTGTGGGTGTAATAACATGATGGCGTTTACGCCACACGGCGATCAGTCGCGTCGTCAGCGGAGGCTGATGCAAGCTGCGTTCGGACCGTCGAGTATCAAACGCTACCAGCCGCTGCTAGAGCTTGCAACGAAGCCATTCCTCAAAGGACTTCTGGAAGATCCATCTAATTTTCAGGACCACCTACGGCGGTGCGCTTTTTTTCTTTCTTTTCTTTCTTTTCTTTTTCGTTGTTCTTTGTGGCCGGGTCCGTCTGACTACAGTCACGTGGTTAGGTACGCTGGTGGGATGACATTATTGGTCGTGTACGGATACCACGTCAAACCAGCCGATGACGTGTTTCTCGAGCTCGCTGATGAATGTGTCGCGTTACTTTCCAATCACATCGCCTCCTCTGGTAGCATATGGCCTGTTGACATTATTCCTTCGTGTGCGCTGTCGTCTGCTTGTTCAGATCCAATATTTACATCGTTGACATGTGTCATGTCCAGTGAAGCATTTACCGGACTGGTTTCCTGGTGCAGGCTTCAAGCGGAAGGCGGCCATATGGAGGAAAAAGATGGAGGAGTTCGTCGACAAGCCGTACGAGTTTGTCTTGGGTGAAAGGGTATGCTCAATACATCCACCATAGTCCATTTACGCATCGTTTTGGATAGCGCAAGGGTACCGCAAGAGCGTCGTTTGTCTCCACCGTGCTGGACACTAAGGAGGACAAGAAACTCGATGCTCAATTAGACTTTGATCTAAGATGGACGGCCAACTCGATGTATAGTGGTAGGTCAGCTATTTATCCTCGGTGATCTTTGTCCTGTCTCACCAACTTGAAAGCTAGCATCGACACCGTAAGTACACCCGTGCTCCTCGTGGAAACTTGACATTCCAATACACTCTTATTGGTAGACCGTCACGGTGATATCGCACTTCATCCTAGCCATGGTGCAGCACCCTGATGTACTCAGACAAGCGCAGGCGGAAATTGATGCCGTAGTCGGTCAGAATCGGTTACCCGTATTTGAGGACCGGGCATTATTACCGTATTGTAATGCGGTCTTTACGGAGTCGCTGAGGTGGAGTTCGCCCGTACCTCTAGGTAGTTCATGCAACTCAGCCCTGAAAATTCGGTGCTCACACTTGAAACAGGTCTTCCACACAGGTTGATGGAAGACGACGTTTACGATGGCGTTTTTCTGCCCAAAGGGTCTTTCGTGCGTCAACTCGCTCTCTGTATGCGTATATGATGTTGACCTAATCCCGTGCCAGGTGTTTGGGAATATCTGGTGCGTCGTAATTGTGTGTTGCGTGGTAGCTGGAACATATAAGTTGATCTAGATGTCTTTAGGACTATTCTTCGGGACGAAACGCTCTTTCCGGAACCCCACACGTTCAATCCTGATCGCTACCTCGAGCCAGCTGTAGATGAGGCGACGGAACGACGACGTGATCCACGGACGTACGTCTTTGGTTTCGGAAGACGGTAAGCGTGTCCGGCGTGCTCGATCATGCACCGAGAGCTCAAGGGATGCAACATACACAGCCGATGCCCAGGGGCGCACCTCGTCGAATCTTCCGCATGGTTACTCATCGTGTCGATGATGGCCACGCTGGACATCAGCAAGGCTACGGACGAGCATGGGATGCTAGTCGAGCCTGAAGTCACGTTTGACAATTCGGTCTTTCGGTGCGTGGTGTGTGTGCATGGGCACAAGTTCGGGCTCACGCTGGATCATAGGATACCGAGTCCGTTCAAGCTGGAGATCAGACCACGGTCGGAGGCTGCGTTGCGGTCTTTGGCGCAGGAGAGCGAGTAGCGGTGAGGGTGCGACAGTTGAGCGTGCCGTTGGCATCTCGGGTAATGATCTATTTTGGATCTGCGTGGATGGACATTTTCCTACGTGGTCGATTGTGGGTGCGGACCATCGCTTCCGTTTCCTTGTAGCACGCTAGTTTGGTTTCTTATGGACTCGTTGGAGAGACCCCCTCATACATGTATATTGGCTATGATGATGGCACACCAGTCGACGAGGATCGTGATTGCCGGGCAGTGCGGATGAGAAACTCTGTTTAGAAGGCCTTCCAGCTTGGTTAAATCATCGTGGTAGGTGCCGCAGACTTCAAAAGCAAGTCCTATGATTCAACGCGAAGCCCCAGAGTGCAGACGTGTGACGGACTATCTCAAAAAACCAGCAGATGTGCATGTGTAACGAGGACTGAAACTGCCGGTGTCGTCCTGGGGATATGGAAGCTTGAAACTCGGCCGCATGTACCCTCGTCTCGCAAATCTCTGACGAATACATTCATGTCGACTGCCCACGGTTCTATGAGAAGGCAGAAAAAAGTAGCATTTCTCGGAAGGAAGGGCTAGTACAGGCACACAAGAACCTAGGTTGAACAATGAGGATGTAACAAGACGAACCATCGCCTGCGTGTTGCGGTCCGCGTCAAGACGTTTTTGGGGCTCGTTATGCGTTTTGATAATTTCCTGGTAAGAGGCCAGGGGCGGCGGCTTGGGGAGTCGGCGCGACCACGGTCGGCTTCTGAGGAGGAGGCGGTCCGCGAGGGACGTTGACACGTGGTTCGTCATCGACTACTTGGTAGCCTTCGCGACCGCCGCCTGAAGTGAAGCCACCTGGCATGGACCAGACTGTGTGTTGTTGATCAGCACGGAACGGGAGGTGGGGGAAAGGTGACTCACCAGTCGGACCACTGCTGTTATCAGCGCCCAGACTCGCGAACTGAGTGCCTCTCTGTTGAAGAGCTCCCACAAAGGTCGCGGTGGTGGGGAACTGGAAGGGAGATGGGCAATTCACGTCAGACCGCGCGGCAGTCCAGAGGAACGTCTACGCGCCTTGAGCAACCACAAGAGGAACAAGAGAAACTTGACGAATGCGGTAGTTTCGTAGTTGAATACCCAGATGATATCGAAGAGGATCGACGCAGACAAGACGCCGGTAAACTGCGGGTCTGATTTAGCGAGTGACACTGAGATAGTAGCAACAAACGTGGCTTACGAGTTTAAGTGACTGTATTGCATCGCTGCTCTCGTGAACGAGAGATCCAAACAAAAAGATGGGCAGATTGTACGCTGGCGCGGTGAACGGGCTTATGACGACAGACAATACCTGTCACTGATGCTGAGGACTCGTCATCGTTGAAAACAAAATTTTGGATCATACAGCGCAGCCCAACACGAGTTTTCCAGGGTCAAGTCCTTGAATGAAGTCTGCCATGGATTCGGAAAGTCGGGCTTGGATGGTGGTGAACGGTGTCGCGAGGGAACGGCGTGAGTAACGTTTGCCAGATTTCTTTGACTTGCCACAAACGCCCACATACACGTACTACACAGCGCTTGCAAAGCACCCCAACGATGTCTCAGACTGCAACAAGCTCTCTTCTCTCTACGGTATGCTTTCGTCAGTCGGTTCCACGTTTACGGACTTGGGCATATCCCAACAGCCACCCAGTACTCGCCTTCCTAGCTCAGTGACTTCCCGTCTGTACTCTGTGATCCAACACTCAATGGGATCCTGATTCGGGCGCCTACTTCGTCCCTATGTGAACCTTCCTTGACATCAACCAATTGATAAGTGGAGATACAGTACGGATAAGAGCTCCATCAAGGTACTTTGTTGTCCTCATCTTACTTTGGCAGTGCTTCATGCTCCGTCGTTCCTGTTGAAGTTTTGCGATGGACCTTCAGTGCCCGAGGAAAATGCGATCCACGTTGACCATATCATGCTTCTATCATTCCGCATCGTATTTCCCTCGGCCACCCGCAAAATCACTATCTGCGGTGATATACACCACAGTGCCAGCGTTTATAGATCGGGACTCCGATAACGGACCGTCATCAACGTGTACGCACTTGAACGCAATCTCCATCTAATTTACTACGCCATAGGCCACCAGAACGTGATGCCAGATTCCAAGTGTAGACTCGATTATGCTGAAATAACATGTTCTTCCCCGAGGTGTTCCTTCACTGTCCGGGTGTGAGAGAATAACCCATACAGATCGTGCACATCTACGTCGCATTCAGAAAGACCAAGGTCGAGAAATACCCTATCATAAGTTTAGCAGAAAGCCCTTTGAAAATCCCAAACTCGGGTAGATCAGAGGACCAAGTCACCGGGGCTAATGCTAATCCGACAAGGGATAAATCAAAAGCCACGTCAATGAATGATGCAAGAAAGAGGGTAAGTTTGGTTCCATAATCACGACTTTGACCGTCCAGATCGTGATCAGCAAAAGCATGACAGTGCTAAAGGCCTGCATAAAATTTCCATGTCTTCTGCGAGTCAGGAAGATAAGCATGGTCTTGACATAGAGGACTAACTCGATACCTAGTAGCTCATCATACAGGATATCCTGCACGTTTCATCCCTAATGTAGAACCCACTGTTGAACGTAGTATTCGGATCCGTCGAAGTGTACGACATGGCCAAGGGAAGTTTTCGTCATATCCCAACCCTGCAATTGGCCATGGTATTTGTATCGAACCTAAAAGAAAAACGGGGATGCATCACGTATAAACCTAGTACAGATCCAGGGGGAGGGACGTACGTTATCATTAAAGGCCAGCCAAGGAAAATCTGGCAAGAGACCCTGTGCTATTCCCGATAGGCTTAGACTGAAGGTTTCGCGGCTATGAGTGATTATTTAGTGCTGACAGGACCTGTCTCGACAGGAGACAAATTGATCATGATCCCACAACTTGGGAGGCGGCGACTGGCGTCCCGAGAAATTCCAGTGGCCACGTCGAATCGTCGTCGATCCAAGTTGAGTCAAGGCTCCAGCCTCTTTAAGATAGAGCACAATGTTGATGTGAACCAGACGCGATCCTCCTGTGGATCCTGTCCCTTATCAACCACCAGGCTGGCAGCGATACCCGGATAATGTGTGCCACGCGTCTCAGGAAGATCTGAAGAGTCAAATCCCCTATTGATCTCTGCGGTCGCGAGGGACACGGCCTGCAAAGTAGATTCCCTAGGGATGGCTTGAGCACCGAAGCTGACGACTGAATCCATGATGAGAACATGAACTGAGTCGATCATGAATTCGTGTGGTCGGGAGGGCTTTCAAGACGTCGGATGTTGCGGAATACTCAGTCGGCACGATAATACATATTGTACGACGTGTGTCCAGTAAATACATTATGGATTGGTACGTCCGACCGCTGTGACGATGTGGCGGCTCAGCGATGCATGCAATACCCAAGATACACTAGCTATACGCCACCTACCAGCTATGGTGATCTAATTGTTGCTGAGTCTTCGTGATAACAATCACTTCCTGAACTGAAGATCTCCTCCGAACCTATAGACCCTGAAGACCGCCCTACCCGAGCTCTGAAGGTTTCGAGTTCGATCTGTGCCAAATCAATGAGCTACTAGCAAGGATTATTTTCGGTGTGGAATAGATACCAGTGTAGTAGCGTTGTGCAGGGTTGTATCACAAATCCCATCTCTAAATAGAATATTATCCTGGCTGGTTGAGGGAGCACTCCAATCCCCACGGGCATTCAACGTAGAAAGCAGTGAGTTGGAATATAACTTCGACAGAAAAAGGTCAAAAATGAAGTTTCTGATGAAAGGAAAGCGAATCAGAGAATGGATTCCTCGGTCACCGACCGAAAAGCAAGTGCTCACGATTCCGTGCTCTGGACAACGAAGACTTTAGATTCGCACATTGATAAAGAAAGTCTCATGTTTGCATACCTTGGCAAGGATGAATAACCCCAAGTCAATTGAGGCAACAACGGATGTGATCAAACCAGTTTGCACGGTCACTGCATCATTTGTGGTCATCCCAGGTTTCTTACCAGACGATGAATAAACTCACACCAGACGATCTTGTTGATGAGATTGTCTGTCGTTACCAGGCCGGTGCGTTGGTACATCTAATCAAAATTGAGGGTCAGACCAGTGATACAGTCTGTAACACTCACTAAGTTATATGCGAGCGATGCTGTGATAATGATGTATGCGGCAGCCGACGATGCCAGCCAGGCAGCAGTAACAATGTCATACTGGTGGAACCCCTCATACTGAAAGCGGACAAGAATAATTGCAAACATGGTCGCGACGCCACCACCTGTAGCCGAGTAGTGTTGAGATGACGACTTCATCCATAGAATTCGAATTACCAAACGAGGCAATTGCCAGGGTGATGATGACGACACACAAGACGCTTGAGTGACTTATGATCTTTACGCGCCGTGCAAGGAAGAGTAGCACTGGCGTGGAGACCATTACCTGTATATCAGGTCAGTAATGGACAACAAATGTCATAAGTCCATTCATATGAATTCACCGTCAACAGGGGATCTTTGAACATCCAGTCAGTGTGAAGATTAAATTATGGGCATTCAAGTTCAAAATCGCTTACTCGCCGCCAGCACTAGAAATTCAGTCAGTCTGAATGAGATTCGACAATGGAGTTGATCCTCACTAGTTGGTGCAACCTTGACCGCCTGCGGAGTACCTGCGTGGCACTACTTCTAGAGTTTTCCAGGATTATGACAAGGGAAGGAAATTACCGTAATGGATAATGAGAGGCTCGTATATTATTGCAATGTCACATCCTGTGTTCAGGGTCTCGCAGAGCAGCAAATAATATACCTTTTTTCCCAAGACAAAAAGAGATAATCAGGGTTCCGCGTTCATGTTCGACGGTTCCGAGACGAGAACTCACAAAGAACTTGATCCACTGTGCGTCTCTCCTGCGTGCGCGATTCAGCATCATGAAAGATGATAGAGATCAGATATCATCTCTCACCTATGAATCTGGATATATATTACAGTCTGTCGACAACGACATGCATTTAGAAAACCTTGTGCGATAATGACTAAACTTTGAAGCTTCATACCTGTACCAAGACGGTCTACGTCTCTTCGTTTCAGCCATGCATCGAAAAACAAGTGTTCAGCTATGCTCACACCATACAGGAAACAATTTATAAATATGCCAATGAGTGGTGGTCCCAACCTAAAACGGATGGAGTGAGAAATAGCAAAGAAGGGTGAGATCTTGAGATGCCGACTCACAGCAGCTCGACATCAGTCATATTCAGCGAGACGAGCAATGCTGGGGACTCGTGGGGAGAGGATAAGAGTGGATAATGACCGTTGCCCACTGAAAACACTTTTCCTCCTGGGCTTAAATTTGTTGTCTTGACCCTGACCCCACTGGGCGCCGGCTCGAGGGTTATTATGTGCTTGAGTCATACTTGTTATGGAAGTAACGCAACTTTTCCATGATAAGTCGACGTGTTTGTGAAACTTGGAACGAGACTCTGAATCGATGAGGCTGCAGGAAGCATGGTTGAGTGATACATCGCTTTGAACAACGGTAGCATATCGAACAGGGATATGTTTTGGTTCTGAATAATCAAAGCAAGTTGGAGGCAAGGACCCGGGTTTCTCACGTCAGACCATCATTTCATTAACGGGTGACGTGATGGACGGCAGCAGCTGCGTCAGAGTCCCGTCACTGGTGCCGCCTTGTTAGTACCCAGTGCCTCAATGCCTCAAGTTCACTAGTTCCAAGTAAGTACTAGTACTGTTCCAGCCCCCAAGTTGGGCCGGCTGCCGCATTGACGGAACCATTTGCACAATTTGTAGTAGCGAATGGGACCGGACCCCGGTGCCAGTGAGATCGTCCAAAGATAAGGCTGGTCCGGTGTTGATCGAAATCCTCACTGGTTACTGGTACAGCGCTCAATACGAGACTGAAAGCACACGAGAGAACCCTCAGCCGAGGGAACGAGGGGAGCCTGAGGCTCAGATGCCAGGGTTCGCATCTCAGTATAAGCGGAATTTGAAGGAAGAGAAACGGCCCGGGATTCAGAGTACTCGGCTTGAACGAATCATGCTAGATTGACCAAGGGCGACACTAAACTATCTAATCTGCGGCTATCATAGAATGAGCTCAAGCAAACCTGGTGTTTACCTGATATTGGTCTGCGAAATGCGGGACAAAGAGGGTAATAAATCAAAGTAGGTCTTCAAGATCTAAGTATCATGTCGAGACCTAGCGAGGCCTGCGTGCAACCAAGAAAGTTCACTCGTTCCGCGCTCGCAACGTCCAGGGAACTGGTTGACGTTTTAGCTTTGACTTCTCCATTGCATCCGTCCATGCACCCTGCTCTACCGCCGTCCGTGGCTTGTTTCAAGTTGCACTCGCAATCCGCGGTGCTACCAGGAGGGGGAGAAAGACTCCGAAGGAAAGGAGACTCATCACTCCAGAAGTATAGTACTGCGTAGTGTCCATTAATATTGATGTTCTTGCGTATCTCTGCACGGCAAGACAGATGTTGCTGCACTATCCCTTGATCCGCGTTCTTAAAGTTCTTGGATACCCGCTAGCGCTACTCGGTGTCCCGGTACCTACTCCAAAAGTGGCACCGTGGAAGCTGAGGTGAGGTGAGGTGCTCGGGGGTAAGCGAAGAAGGAAAGGTTGTAATCCCAGTGATTTTGCGGAGTTAATGTACGGGGCTAGCAGTGAGTGTGTAGTACTAGCAGGGCATGCCAAAACATCTTGGTCGATTTGAATCGATGTTTCGGGTCCCAGTAGAACTCAGTGGTTGAAGTCGTTGCCTGCCTCTGACACTTCTCATACTACAGCGCGGAGCTTCTCAGGAAGACGGGCGGAATACGGAGCGCCGAGAAGATGAAACATCCTCCTTTGTGTTCGGAGAGGAATAGTGTCGTTCATTGGATCGGATCTTCAGTGATGGTGAATGCATTGCCGCGACAGAAACCGTTATCTGTCGAGGGTAAGCAACCTGAGGCCTGAGGTTCGAGTGTAGTACCAGTAGCAACAGGACTTGAATAGCAACGTTCGACTCTGGCTCCGAGTCGGGGATGTGTACATTTGACGAGTAAGTTTTTGTGGATGGACCAGTTGCAACTAAGCGCTAGTGACGGAACAGTATTTGGTGAAACACAGGAAATTAAACTCAAGACTTTACGGACCTCAACATCGACCATCTGCATCGAACCCAGTAAGGGTTATATTTCGCCAGATACCCAACAAGACCCAGCGGATACCCGGAACGACCTTCTGAATGTCATCCAATCAGGATTACTATCAATCTCACCCGCACAACTATGGAAACCCATCGTCTTACAGCAACACCCTGGAGCAAGACCACGATCCGGTCCTTCCTGGTGGTGTCGTCCAGTGGAATACCATCCAAGCTGGTGTAAGTTCAAAAGAACGAGCAATGCCAAATGTCAGTCTCTCACGCCCTCTCACTTTCAACGCAATCAGCACTATGCACAGGATGATCGCAGTATCATTGACCATCTTTTTCTATTGTGATACAGGTTCCAGAACCCACGGGCTGGATACCGACAGACGACCAGCTCTTCATCAGGGAGTATGGCCCTCCCGGCGATCAGCACATGGTCCCCAACGTCGAGTTTATGAAGCAACATTTCTTCAAAGAAGGTAGATTGACAGAGAAACAGGCACTTGGAATCCTCTCCAGAGTAACATCAATCCTATCCCGTGAACCAAACCTAGTCAACGTAGGGAGTCCCGTCACAAGTGAGTTCGTGTTGCTACTCTTTCCTGTATGAATGACATACTGTGTCTGATTTCTCCGACTCATCGTAGTATGTGGCGATATCCATGGCCAATACGTGAGTCTTCCCTTTCCATGAAACCCACTCAGATAACCTGTGATGGACTGATTTATGTCATTTGGGCTCACCATAGTATGACCTGATGAAACTCTTTGAGATCGGAGGGAGTTTGTCAGAAAGCTCGTATCTATTCCTCGGTGATTATGTCGATAGGGGAAATTTTGGTATCGAAGTACGTGTCTACCTGATCTGTCGTGTGACCCGCTAAAACACACATGCCGTGGCCAACAGTGCCTGTTATACCTCTACGCTCTCAAGATCCAACGTCCAAAAGATATCACTCTCCTTCGTGGGAACCATGAATGCCGACATTTAACGGAATATTTTACTTTCAAGCGTGAATGTACGCACATCCTCGCCAAAGGTCCAGAGTTCGCCCGAGCTCAATGTTATCGGCGCCTTCTCTGTTGGAACAGGCCTACACAAGTATTCACATGCGGTTTACGACGCATGCTTGGAATCCTTCAATGCATTGCCTGTTGCTGCGCTCGTCGACAGCCGGTTTTTTTGTGTTCACGGCGGCCTGTCCCCAGAGCTCATCACCCTAGACGACCTCCGAAGAGTACGTTTTCATCACCATCCTTATATTCTTGTTCTGGAATTATTGACCAGCGAATGCACAGCTCGACCGTTTCCAGGAGCCTGGGTCTAGCGGGTTGTTATGTGACTTGCTGTGGTCAGATCCCGTCGCGAACTTTGGATATGAACAGGAGCCATCCCCACATAGTCCCGCCTTGGCCCCAGGGACGACATTTGAACACAATGCGACGAGGGGTTGTTCGTTCTTTTATACGTGAGTGTTTCCCCCTGAGAACAATCGTCTGTATGACGAGCAGCGAGATGCAAATTGCAAAAGGTACGAGGCAGCATGCAAGTTTCTCGAGCGAAATGGTCTACTTGGGATCGTGCGAGGACACGAGGCCCAGGACGCAGGGTATGTTTTTGTCACTTTCTTTATGCTCCTCCGAAGTCATGCAAGTTCCAGATACATGATGTACCGGAAAACCCCAACTAAAAAGTTCCCTTCTGTCATTACTGTCTTTAGCGCACCCAATTATCTAGATGTCTACCACAATCGCGGCGCGGTCATCAAGTATGCAAACAAGAACATCACCATCAGGCAGTTCAATTCGAGCAGTCACCCATATTGGCTACCGAACTTTATGGATGGGTTCACGTGGAGTTTACCGTTCGTCGGTGCAAAGAGTGCGTTAACCTCTGCTCCTGAAGTTTTCTAGTGCAACTGACGACCTGGTGGGTACTGCCAGTCACAGAGATGCTTCTTGCGATCCTCGCGACGTGCAGTCCAGAGGAGCTCGAAGGCATGGAAGACGAAGACGAAGAAGACGATGGACACTCCGTTGATCTTGCACTGCCACCTTCAGAGAGAAGACAGCAGATCAAAAACAAGATTTTGGCAGTCGGAAAGATGCAGCGGGTCTTCCAGCTTCTGAGGTGGGTTGTTGAACGTAGCTCGAATGGAGTTGCATTATCGGGTGGCGTGTTCATGATTTGTCACTACCCGGATCCAAGGACCGGTGCTTCACTGAGACCTTGTATTGTTTGCGATCAACGCTGATTCATGAAGACCCTCCCGGGTCGACTGATTACTGAAACCATTTGCCTTTTTCCTACAGAGAGGAGGCCGAAAATGTCTCCGAGTTATCTACTTTCCCGATCGACGACCAGAGAGGTCCGGACATGCTCACCGCGCAGGGCGCCCAGCTCAGACATTACATTCGCACTTTTGCAGACGCGTTCGTACATTTATCTCCACTCTGTTTTGTTTGTGGACTAACGTTTGTCAATGGTGTTCTCTCGCTTGTGCATGGGTTTCGGCGTTGCTGTGCCTCGACCACCCCCTTGCTACGTATCAATGAAACGTCTGGCGCGCACTCGACAGTCGTCGCTCCGACATCGCCAACGAGCGTCTTCCAATGTTCGAGCCCACAGACGAGACAGACTATCCCGTCATTCCTGCTCCCAGCATGCGCCGTCGCGGTTCGGGTGACCTCGAAGAACTCGGGATGGAAATCCGCAAGCTCGACGAAGGAGTCTACGATGACGAGGATGTGAATATGAACATGAACGCGAATGTAGTGCAGCAGAGAAGTTCAAGGGCGGAGCGAGTGGTGGAGACGAAGAAGAGGGTGACGACGAGAACGGTGTCGTCAAAGAGATATCACGAGTCGTACGAGGCTGCGTGAAGGGACCGCATGCAAGGGTAGGGTGATTTGAGCGGATCTAAGGAGGCTCGCGGAAGATGGGATCACCAAAAAATCGTATATGGATACGCTACGTCTTGTTGTATGAATGGGCATGTTGTACGTAAGTAAAGTACATAGACCCTCTTTTTTGTAGTACTCGACAGTGTAAAGACATACTTCTCGTGATTATTGTATGCACGGGAGGTTCTGAAGAAACCTTCATGGACGTTGTGCGCAAATGTACGTCATGCCTTCCTGACAAATCATACCCAAAGTCAGATTGGCATACTAGCTTCGCCTTCTGAAAATGAGTCTCGACGCTGTATTTCAGAAGAAAAGAAGAGATAGTGGGCCACAGGATTACCTGTATTCTTGCCTGTGAGGTCATGTTTGTCTTCAAGGGGCGAGATCGTCAAAGCAAATGATAATATTGGCAATTTCGTGCTGCTTCCAATAGGAGTCGAAGTCGCCGTGCAGATAGACAGTCTGGGCCCGAAGTTACACATGAAAAACGCGCGTCAAGAAGTAAGACTGAGACGTACAAACGCCTTTAGTACCATTGGTACGACAAAGGCTGGCTGCAGCGAGTGCGCGTGCCAAAAGAGTCTTTCCCGTTCCAGGCGGGCCATGGAACGGAACACCCTTAGAGTTGAAAATGTACAAGTAGGGGGGGATAGTCATTTCCGGGTTCAGCGGATGGATCTCTGTTTCGCGTCATTTCAGCGGTAAAGGTATTGAGCACGTCACAGGAAAAGGAGTCTTACGCTCATCTAAACCGCTCACTTCAATCACCGATCTTGCTGAGGTGGGATGGAATGACGAGTCCTGCCACTGCAGCTAGATCTTCAGGGAGCATACCAACACCCGGATCAAACCGGCACCTGTCTGAAGAATGAGTGACAATCGGTCCCACTGAGCTGTTATACGGTCTTATACAACGGCCAACTCCCTGATATACATTTGCTACACGTGCGAATCACACACGTGTTTTCGGAGGAAAATGAAAGTGCGCCTGTCGTGATGTAAAAGATATCCCTCGAGTCTGAGCTAGAACAAAGTATTGGGGTCCGTCATGGTGAATGTAGGTGGCCACGGCGACCCAAGAACTTTGCAATGACTATCGTCGGATTTGTAACATCATGATCAATCTGCCAGTAGCATGTTCCACAAGCAAACGTCCAGCTGGGAGTGTCCTTAAGACAGCCATCAGCCATGATGATCAATACACGTCGCATCCCAAGCGCCAAGGCAGCTATCCATCAGACGTGCAGTGCACAGGCAAGGAAACGAAGGAGCGATCAGTATCACATCAGGCTTCGATACATCGGAATGTAAGAACCGAGGCAAATGATGCAGCGGAACCTACTCACTGAAAAATGTAACCCCCCCCTTGATTCGTGCTGTCGAAGTAAAATCGTCTAATGTGATGTATGTGGTTCGAAGGAAGGGAATAAATTTGCTGCGGGAATGTATCCGGATACCCCTGGGTTCGAGTCCACAAGAAAATTTGCCTCGCGTTAAAGCGCTCCCATGCAACAATTTGAAAAAGATCAAAGACATGTTTTATTTCGCCGCCTCGCGCCATGCTGTAACACATTCTCCGACGAGAATGAAATTTAATATCACCGCCTCCCGCAGAGGGTACCGGGTTCACGAGGCTTAGGGGGAGAATGCGCTCGACTATGTCCTAAAACGGTGGGTGATGCACGCCAAGGAGGTCGGGTAATGCGTTAAACTAGGTACGAGTGGACAACGAGGCGCCATTCCATCAGTACATCATGGCACATTTCCGCTTCAATATAGGGAACAAGACACGATTTACCTTCTAGGTAGTCCGCAGCCAAGAGTCTGGAACGAGATGCACGCAGGGAAAATGGGGTACGGAAATTTTAAGTAAGCAGGGACAAAAAAGGGGAAAGCGAATGATCAGCGCTGATGTATAAGGAATGTCGCTGGCAAAGGACGTACAGTTCAAGTGCGATTTCGGGTGGGATACGTTCGGTGAACTCGTTGAGGGGAACGTCTTCTTTGGCACCAGGGCCTTCGTAATGCGCCTTGAAGGACATGTATTCACAGACTTTTTCGACAACAGGGGCGCTGATGATGTGGAAATGAAGGACGACAGTGAGTATTGCAATTTGCGCCGAGGAGAAACTCAAGTAAGCGAACGACGGAAATCACGGTGACTCACCGTTCGCTAATGGGACATGTATTGGCCAGTGCTTCTTTGAAACTACCTAAGAGATGGTACCACCGCGGTAATGGAACCCGAGGGTCGACAACGATGCATATCAGAAAGAAGGGAATCGTGTATGGAAGTAGTCATTTAACTGTCGAAGTTGAGCATGTTCTTGAGGGTTCCGCTCATCATCGCGACGCTACGCTTGATGAGAAAGGAATATCCGTCTGAGCTGACAAGCTTGACCCAAGTGTCGTTGTCCTGGGGATGGTCAGCATCAGGGATATGTGGACGGGAAGAGTGTGCTTGACCTACGTTGAGTTCATTCGTGGACATGACCGTCGATGTCGTGAATGACCCTCGTGGGAATATTGAATTCACAAGTCGGGGCTCGGAAGTGACCGAGGGAGTCTTCCCGGCACTGCGCCTTGACATTCATCGCTATACACATCTACCGCGTGCGACACTCGTTTTAGCTCTAGATATGGCACTACCAAAGGTGTGGATTACGTTCTACACGATTTCACGGCAAACTGATGTCCGCGGGGCGGTCAATCTAGCGCATCATCAAGGTAATTAGGTTATCGTCCGCATGTCGACGTTGTGTCACCCGCACTGCTGATGGATGCGCATGGCTAGGAAACCGAACGCCTCGTCGCGGACCCTGTCCCAGGGATAACTGCCACACCGCACGATGACAACCTGCGATACTTTGATGTGACAATCGAAGGGCCTGATGGGAGTCCCTTTCAGCGTGAGCCACGGTCTGTCATATCGCGTACGATGTATGGTCTAATGATGGCGTAGGGGGCGTGTTTACTCTAGAGTTGTTCCTCCCCGAGGAGTATCCGATGAGTCCCCCCAAGGTTCGCTTCCTGACGAAGATATACCATCCCAACATCGGTGAGTTGGTGGGCGGGTGTGGCGGTGTTGTTTCCCGCATGCTCACAAATGGTGATAGATAAACTAGGGCGTATCTGTTTGGATATCCTTAAAGGTGAGTGTGCGTGTGTGTACGACGCGAATGGAAAGGTGACCTGTGCTGGCCAGATAAATGGTCGCCGGCCCTGCAGATCCGGACCGTGTTGCTGTCGATACAAGCGCTTCTGAGCGCGCCAAACCCAGACGACCCACTGGCGACGGACGTGGCGAAGCACTACAAAGAGAACGAGAAGGACGCGCAGCGGGTGAGCCGGGAATGGACGGAGAAGTATGCGTAGTGACTTGTATGAGTTGTAAGGCAAATGGAACACGCTGTCAGTGTCGTTATTTCATAATCTTGTGGTCTAGAACGAGAGTCTAGACTTTTTGATTATATTATTATTCGCGACCCTGCTCTGCCCTTTGCCTGCACTCTGCACGGCTGTTTATCTTCCTACCTCACCCACCTCGACATTCCCCAACTCTCCCCAGACCACACTGACATGTCTCTAATCGCAGACATATTCCCCCTCGTCATCACACATCTCCTCCCTACAGGCAGAGATTCCGTCTCTACATCCCTCCTCAACCTCGCAAGCACCTCTCGCACCATTCGCGAGGCCTGTCTATCCTTTATTTTCGCAGAAGCCCGATGGCCACACAAGTCAAAGGTCGACAGAGAGCAAGGTCTCCTCTTCTACCCCGAGTCCCTCTGGCCATACATAAGGTCCCAGATTCTCCATCTCGCGTTTCTTGTCTTTCTCTTCTCACCGCCTTCCTCTTAGGCATTTCCGTCTCGAATGGCACGACGAATGGACAGAGCCAGGCCGTATTCGCTACGGTTATCTGGACCGCGAAGGCATTTACTGTCCATATCACATGGACCTTGTCATTCACGCCATCACACATATGCCCAGCCTCAATAGAGTAACGCTGAGTACTCCTTTTCTCCCTCCTCAGGCACTCTACGAGTGCCTCGGCCAATGTCGGTCTCTCGCCTCGTTCACTCTGATCGACACTCCAATCGATCAGAGCCTCATGCAATTTTACCCTGTACCACTCCGCCGGGTCAACCTCACTCCTGTCGGCCAGACCTTACGCATAGGGGACGGCCCAACCGATCCAAAATTTGCCGAGATCAGCTACTTCATGCGAGACTGGAGGAGAAAGTACAGGGCACAGGCTAACCTCCGTGGATTCCGGGAAATCCGATCCTCCGCAGTCTTTCTGCGTCAGCACGCGCCTACGCTCACCCACATGGAGCTATCGGGTGATTTAACGGTTTTCACCGGTCTCGCCACCATCAACTGGCCTGTTCTGTCGACCTTCATCCTCCATGGCCGAATCCCCAACCAACACCTGAATCTCGCGTTTCCCATGGGAACACCTCCCCAGACTTTTCGTCTCTTTGACGTCTTGCACAATATGCCCGTATTGCGCGATTTTCGACTACTTTTCCCTCAATCGAAAGCGCAAGAATTTCGCCTCGATCCATACCTCCTCGCCGATCGTGAAAAACTTGCTTCCTTGGACAGTTTTGCCATTTCGAACGCCTGCGCTCTAGAGGGCGTCTTCAACCACATGACCAATCTCCGTCGGTTAGCCATCATGGCCCTGGTAGATCTTCCCCGGTGGCCCATCGCACTCTCACAGGCACAAATCGAAAAGGTGCTGGCGGACGTTGGTGCAAGCAATTGCCCTCTGAAACATCTGCGCATCATCATCGAAGACAAGCTCACGCCAGCCGTATGTCGGTCAATTGCCGTCAATTGTCCACAGCTCGAAGTTCTCGAGATTGAGCGCTGTGGCTACCATGACGGAAAGTCTCTGTCTTCCTGTGTACGTCCACTCTTCCTCCGTCTTCCCCCCTCCCTCGTGGCTCCTGGGTTCTGCTACTATGTTCTTATTTTGATTGCGGAGATCACTGGAACGGGATGCTGACCCTAGAAACGTTGATTTCATATTGCATCACACACAGCAGGAATATCTAGAAGCTCTCTCTTCCCTCTCCTCCCTGCGCGACCTCCGGCTCTGCATGCAATTTCCCGAATATGACGAGATTGACGACATGGAATCGTGGCGTGTCGTACGGGAAGACTGCGCCGCCTTTTTTGCACGTGGCCTCAAGTCGCTTCGAAAAGTGGGGTTCGAATATCGCAAGCGGACCGGCACGCATCGGTATCAAGACGCGTGGCTTGATTACGCCATATGTGGACCCGAGGATGGGGAGCTGAGGCTTTATCCCCTTCCTGCGATGTGGTATCCGTTTCCGGAGGTTTGGCAGTCGGAAGAGTTACGGTTTTGAAGGTAAAGGGGCGCCGCACTGCGCGCACCATCATCTTATTGCTCATTGTGTCCATGTGCTAGGTTTTTTCGGGGTTTTTGTGGGTGGATGTCACCTCGCAGGTCTAGGTCTTATGCGTTAATCATGTAACGATCATTTTCAAGCTGGCCCCATCTCTGTCTGGATATGTATCATGTTTACTTTCTCAATTCATCGTCATCATACATCATCGCACGCGACGTGGTTACGCACGTTCATTCATTCACATTCTGCATCTCACTCATACTCGTTTATTCACCTTATGTGGTTTCCTTTGCATGGTACTACTCGTTTTCGTAGGGTTTTATTGCTGACCACTGTGCGAGAGATATACATTGTTATCGACTTTTCATGCATGGCAGGTTCATTCATTTATATGTGTGTATATTTATTGTATATTCCTCCACTCTCCTTTTATTGCGTTCTTTCGAAAAAATTTTCAATGTTACACTCTTGCCAAGTAATTTTTGATGGGGGTAATATGGGGGTGTTTTCTTGCGTCCGATATCTCCATACTACTATTCTCTAATCAGCGCTCACCAATCCACACTTTCAGGGTGATCATTCTATGCACCAAAAGAAGGGGAAGGTGCGCATTTCGGCGGAGGACAAGCCCTTCTCAGAAACTCGGGTGCTCCCGGCGAACTAGAACTTTCTACGCACCCGGCGCTTCTTCTGGACACTTTTCAGTGGCAAGTCTGCTTCGAATCAGAGACTGACCGATTACATCCCGACGCCTCCAAAAAAAAAAGGGGGGTCAGCGTGAAGGGGCGCATCGAGGTAGGGACTCAGATGCGACCGTGGCGGAGTTCAGGGCGAAGTAGTAACGAGCGTTTAGTTAGCTGTAACGAGGTGGACAAGGTCCGATGGCGCTGACATGTCGCGTGTAACAGGTTTGGCACTTACTGTTTGTCGCGATTGAGCATGTACACTTACCGGGGCGATTGCTGATCATCAGAACGAGTCGAAGTCTATGTTCCGATCTCAATTTGAGGCCAGAGCGGACGAGCGTGATCCGATGGGTGTGACCTCCATTTCGACGCGCGGTACTACTTGAACGGCGTATCGCATGGTGTATGGGAACCCACAGGCACGGGCGTCGTGCAAAGGTCTCGACTTCGTCCAATGATATGTAGAAACGTGGACAGCGCGGGCGGGCGGGAGTATTTAA
>JBBPQC010000093.1:0-44720 GCA_038092295.1 Leccinum arenicola | reverse complement strand
TCACTAACCCTGCTATATAGTTGACCATCAACTATAATTATATAGAAGAATATATCTGAATATAACATATGGGCATGTGGTGATCAGTTTTATCTGGTTATGTCAGCAACTCCACGATTTCCTGATGCGGCCACTAGCCGGTAGGCAAAGCGAGTCGAGATGGGTTTACAATTCTCCTGACCAAAGCGTTGAATAACTTTCTCCGCATAGCAGGTTTGGTCAAGGATCAAAGTTCCCTTTGAGATATCTCAAGTGAACCTTATACCTAGGTACTCTTTGGCTTTGCCAAGATAGCGAGATTCCCATCGCTTCATGAATCTCTTAACATGAGCGTCCACGAGCAATTCTTTACTACCAGTAAAAAGTGCGTCATCAACATAAACAACAAGAATAATGATATCCTGACCAATTATCTTTATATATGTTCCTGGGTCTGAAAGTGAACGGGTAAAACCCATCTCCAGGAGTGATGTGTGTAGCTGCTTGTTCCATTGAAGCGCAGCTTGCTTCAGTCCATAGATGGACTTTCTCAGTCGACAGACTTTTGTCTCCTGACCTCTGACAACGAAATCTTCTGGTTGCTCCAAGTAAATCTCCTCCTCCAGTTCACCGAAGAGGAAGGCTGTTTTGACATCGAGAGAATGTAGCTCCCAGCCATTAAGAGCTGCCATAGTGGCGAGGTTGTGTACAGACTCAAACCGTGCAATAGGAGCGAAGGTGTTTTCATAGTCTATTCCGAAGACTTGTGTGAATCCTTTGGCAACGAAGCGTGTTTAGAAGTTATACGACTTCTAAGTAGAACCGAAGAGGAAATAATAAAGGAAGTGAATCTCTAGTAGAAAACTTACTAGGAATGTATGAGCGGATTGAGAGAAAGTAACTTGAGAGTAGCTTGGTTGAGAGTAGTGAATAGAAGTAGTGTGAAAACAACTTAGATTGAATGGATGTCTCAGTCCATCTTATATACTACATGATATGTTTGTACATGTTATGGTATATAGAATGTGGTAGAATATTCCACAAGAGTCTAGCCAATAGCATATAAGACTCTTATCATGATATGTAATCAGTGAGTCATATGTGAGTCATATGTACTGCGGATGATGTCATAATGAGTCATGATCAGTAAGCTGATCAGTAAGCAAAGTAATATAGTATGAGTCATCATAGAAAATGAAAGAATAATCTAGAAGTAAGTTCTAGATGTATGACTAAACAATCAGAATAGTGATTGTTTCAACAGCATGCTTTCTTTCGTCCATCAGATTTCAGAGCAAATACCCATCTTCCCTTGATGGGGTGACGACCTTTAGGAAGATCTACAAGTTCCCAGACATTTCTGTCGTGAAGAGATTTCATCTCCTCATCCATAGCCGATCTCCATGTCTTCTGTTCATCTTGGGATAGTTTGAGAACGTCCCTGTATTGCTTAGGAACAGAGTCAGGTGCGATAGCAGCTGAGAGGAGATTGTTGATGCGACGAGCATAAGACTCATACATCTGATTCGGATCATCCACAAGGTTTGTGGGTAAAATGTCCATAGGTTCAGCAGGTCGAATGTACTCCTCCTGAATCGGAGTCATCGGATGATCATCTAGATCTCGCTCAATTTCTATTGGCGGTCGATTTCCATATGTGTTTTCAGGAATAATCCTTGGGAACAGGAACTCGATTCGATCTCCGGACTTCGATGGGAGTAGGAGGTATCTGAGTAGCAGAACAGTCATCCCTAAGTGGGATGATGTTGGTGTGGTCTCGTTCTGAACTCTTGAAGAGTTTCGTTTCACTGCTGACAAGGTGCTAACCATAACTTGGAAGGAGGTGGACTTTCGTCATCGACCTCTTCGTCAAGTGGAGGTAACATATACCGTTTGTGCTGATGTAGATCTTCAATAGGATATCTACGATTTTAATTTCCGAAAGGGTGAAGTGTGTTGCCATGTAATTCATCAAGTGGTCCATAGCTGCCCCAAATAATTATGGCCGCCGAAAACTACAAATAGGGGTTACTTCAAGTAAGCAAAAGTGTAGTCAAAAGTGTACCAATAAGTGTACCAAAAAAGTGTAGTGGAACTACCAAAAAAGTGTAGTCAAAAAAGTGTACCAAGTGTACCAAAAAAGTGTACACCAAAAAAACATGCCCATGTATCTTGGTTGACATTAGAATATGTGTTTTTCAGACAGTTTTTGAAATAGCCTGTGCTGAGCAAAAGCTATTAAATTAATTAGATATACAGTTGTTTGGCAGGTCTGACAGAGTAACTCAGGTTTGGGATCCTTAAAAGTGCCTAATAGAGTCCAATCATTGAGCAAGTCAGTGTATTTGTTCACTTTCCAGCCAGATGGTACTGGCAATGGCAGGCCATTCCTAGGATAAACTGCCACTAGGAGCACCACCTTGACAACATCTGCGATACTAGTGGCTGGCATTCTTAGCTTTCTGGAGGGTCAATTTCCTCACTGGCATCTATTCACCAAAAATTATTTTTTTGTGGACTACATAATAGCAGACTTCAAGCCTCAGTCAGGATCAATTCTACTATCCTGCTCTTTGGACAACTCCACTCTTGACTGTTCAAAATCAATTATAAACTTTACACTTTGCAAGGTGCAGAGACCCACCTCTGGATCATGCCACCTCCAACTCTCTGGTCTAAGTTAGACAACCCCCTTACCAACTGTCTAGAATGAATTATGACTTTACTCAAAGAGGTATCTAGATCCATCTCTGAATCAATACCACCTCCAATTTCTTCTCGAATGTTTCTAAGGGATGCCACAGAAGCTGGCCTTGCTTTGATGACTTTGCACAAGGCTGGCTCTCTTCAAAAGGCTAAGGAAGTAACCAGGCCTAATAATCATAACATAAGCATAGACTTACACCAACAAGATAAGAGTAGAGATTTTCTGTTAAAGATGATATATTCATAGCATTGACTAAAGACATATGCAAACCAAACTGTTAGCTTTGTGTGTTGTATTATTGTGTTAGGTTGGAAAATTTTCTGGGTGTGACTGTTGTAACAATCAGTAAGAAGCTGATCATACACTGTCATGGCAATTGATATATCATGTCCACCATTAATATTGACACAGCAGAGGCAAAGCAACAAATTCTTGAAGAACTGGATATCAGTGTTGATTTTGTGGGAACATAGACAGTTGGAAGAGATTTTGAACAAGACCAAGCCTGCATTCTTATTATATTTTTGTATCCCTTTGGGGTTAATTCATAGATTTGCTTTGGAAAACAAGTACTTTCCTATGCATTTTTACTTACAAATCTGCACATTTTGGACATGTGCACAAATGCACAGATAAATGAGTACAAACAATCACATTTGACCACTCAAGATAGTCGGAAACAACCAAACTTGACAACAAACTCATTCTATCTGTAAATTAACCAAATCAAAAGATGATAACATGGTAATTAGAGATAAAATTGTTCCATGATTGGCATCCATTATCAAATGATTTTTCTATATTTTTTCAACTGGTAATTCTTGAGTTACAGTCTTTCAAGTAATAAACAATAAGTAATCATCAATATGTAGGTCAACTAGATCAAGGAATCAAACTAGACAATGTGCTGCTTATATAAGCAAACTATTGGTGGATCACAAGACAAAATCAAGACAAATCCATTGCTAGCAATGACTATAATCTGCTCAAATCAAGATACAATCACAAAATCAAGACTAAAAAAACAGACTGATTACTGCAAGTCTGGATCATGACCTTGCTAATTACCAGACAAAATGAAGGCAAATGTCTTCAAGATACAATGAATGCAAAATCTCACAAAAACAAAGATAAAATATCTAGACTTTGTTCTAAAAATGAATTAAGTGAGCCATGACTATAATGTAATAAATCCAAGCCAAAAATCAGAGAAATCAAGACCAAAATTTAAAAAAAAACTGTGTCTTGTTCTTGTTTTATTCTGATCATGAATTTAGAGCCAATGTGGTGTTATGCTTGGCCCAAGCAGGGACAAATATAGGCTCTGTATTGGTCAAGGAAACAAGAATTTGTCAAATTGAGTATTAAGGCAAAAGCAAGGGAGATACACAATCTAGAAAAGGGTAAAGGAATAGTTGGACTACAAGAATGATGAGGATGCAAATCTAATGAAGAGTGACTGATCTAAAAAATACCAGTGTCCACTCAGAAGTAGGACTGTCTAGGACAATAACTCAGACTTATCTAGGGGTTCTCACTGAAGAGCAGAAAGAAAAAGAGATTAGATTGCAAAAGAAGTATGTAGTACAAAGCAGATCTAGCTTTGGGAACTCCAATGAGGAAGTCAGGTGTATATAATACAGAGAGAAGACAATAAGCAATGGAAAGAGATATTGGTAATCTGTAGTAGGAAATGAGTCATGAAGACTGTGAATGACTGACGATACAAGATGAAACAGTAGAATAAGTTATATGGAAGAAACACTGATGAAGCAAGTGAGATAAGAGTGGATGTGGTAATGGATATGAGTTAGCCATAGAGGAAAAGAAAAGGTCAACATTGAGATTCAAATATAAAAACCAGTAGTCCATAGAGAGAATTGACACAAGAAAAGAAAAAGACTAATTCATAACATATAGTGCCAATTGATGCAATATATCTATAAGCCTGGAGTGTTCCAGTGACCAGGCCTTTAGTTGATATGTGACCAAACACAATAAATCTACAAGACCAGTTACATAAATTGCTATGGATTCAAGTCTGATATCTGTATTTGATACTCACAGAAATTGTGTTGTAGAGCTCTGACTCTAAGTTGGTATCTAGCCCTTTCCAGCCCTTTCCCCCCACTCCAACCTCTTTCCATCCAGTGGTCATCATTCCACATCATTGTTAGTCTGGTCCATTTTCCCACACTCCCAACATAATTGAAACACTATTTTATCTTTTCAATTGTCCCCCTTTTGCTTTTACCATCAGTGCTTGTTGCACTTCATTTTGCCTTTTCTCATACTTCCTATCCCTCACCTCGGAGTCATCCACTCTGCTAGTCCAGTCTGCTTTCCCATACTCCAGACTTTGTTTTCTCAACCAGAAATACACTTATCCAGGTTTTCTAGCTTGGTATATCTGTCTCCTTCATTTCCTGACTCATTGGGACAAGCATTTTCACTCCTCTTCACATTCTTACACACATGATTTTCTAATCTACAGCATATCTGGACCAATAAAACAATTGCAGAGCATGATGGAATAGAAGTGGTATTGCATTGTGATAGTTGAAACAATTCACTTCCGTGGTCCTGCACCTACGTTAGCTCAATCTTCCTGATGCACTTGTGGATTAAATAAAAAAATGTTCGGATACCGGGAGTCGAACCCGGGGCTGCTGTGATCAAGGTCAATGATTTCCTGAAAGACAGCCATGTTAGCCATTACACCATATCCGACTTATCCCAGTCTAGGTGTGATGTTATTACTACTAGACAATCTGATCAATACGATTCAGAACGTACACAAAAGCTCATCCTGAGCAACCTGCCCAACACTCGTCTCTGAATTCCTGGCTATCAATACATACCACATACATTGTTCGCCATTTGTACACCCTACCATACGCACGTACACGTCATCGAGTCTTCGATGGACGACGATGTAACAAAAGAAAAAGAAAAAGAAAAAGAAAGGAGATGGGCGAAAGAAACGTCGTGCACGCTACATTCATACAACCTCGTTAAGAGGAGAAAAGGAAGAAACGATACCATACAGTATTATTGACCTCGTCAAGCAGGACAGTTTGTCTTAGGAAAACGCCAACGCTGACCACGCTGTCACCGCACCAATCGCCATCGCCGCTGCCGTGTGCATGACCGCGTACGTGGCCTTCCGCGCGCGCTTCTTGGGTCGAATAGGGACGGCACAGGGCTCATCAGAACATATATCGTCCGGCTTGGCGAGGGAAACACCGGCTTCAGAAAGGACTTGTTGAATGGGAGCTGACACCTCGGGTGCCTGGAATTCATCAGGAGAAATATGATTCACGGGAGCATCCAGAGCTGCCGAGACATTGGGGACCTCTTCTTCATCCACTTCGTCATCGCGTTTCCGCTTCGAGGTTCTTACATGCTGAAATTAATACCGTCAGCTCCCAAAGTTGAAGAGACAGAGATATGGAAACGAACTTCGGCTTCACCAACAATCTCCTTCAACGCATCCAGTGCCTCCGTGCGTGCCTTTTGGATCGTTTCCATCTTGGTTTCTATTCGCTTCTCCACGTCTTCGCGCAACGACCTCATTTCTAATAGTAATACGACAGGCACGTCAGCGGTGGTCACGAGGTAACGAGCACAGCTTACCAGATACGAGATTGTTCAAGGCGGCCGCACACACCTTGAAGTCATCTATGTTTTCCGCCGCCTTGGGCTCTGGTACCTCCAACCTGCCACGGATCATCGTCACCTGATTCTGCAGTGCGTTCATCTGTCCCTGCAGCATGGACAGGGTCGCAATGTTGCGTTCCGCTCCGGCGATGCGGCATAACAACGAGTCAGGTTCGAACGTTTCAAAGTGAGTCTGGACATCAACCATGTCTTCTTCAGTCACGGCCTGGCGGGATCTCAGATCGCTGACGGTCTCTTGCAAGGCGGTAATACGATCCTAGAATAAATTCGTTGGCGGAAGGTTGGAAAGACGAGAGACAATCCATACCTCCACGCCCTTGAAAGTGCCCTTGACTTCAGTGCTGACACAATCTGACATAGCTTTGTGAAGATGGAAAGGAGGTATGCCACGACATCCCAAAGGGGGAGGGGGCGGAGGAGGAGGAGGATGGGGCACCGGCGGCAGCCCAAAGTCAGACGTGATAGAGTTGCTGAATGGCCCGGCCATCGGGAAGAAAGGCGGAGGAAGGCGATGCATAAGTTCGATGATCGCATCGTTGGACATGGGTGCGATCCTATTCTGGTATGCAACTGGCGGAATGAGGATCAGCGGGGACTCGCGGCGCTCTGGTTCCGGCGCCGAAGGAACCTCGGATGGTGCGATTTCCACTGGAAGGGATGGATGCCGGGGTGACTCAGGCCTCGAAGCAGGCCAAGCGCCAATTATGGCAGGCTCGGAGTGGTGCGTCTCAGAGGGAGGAGACGGAGATGGAGACGGCGTGGCAACCTCCATCGGTGAATGAGAGCGTGATCTGGGAGGGGACTCGAGGATGATGAGGGTAGGGGAAGGCGGCCGGACGATATCAACAGAAGAAGGTGTACCAGGAGCCTCATCCTCGCCCGGAACGTCTGAGATGGCGGATGAATGCGGGACGGTAGTGTGATAAATATCTCGAATGAAGCTACGGAACGCCGGGATCTTGACGGATGACTTCTCTAGAGGGTACCGAAGTATGGCAGGGACGCAGACAGGTTCGTCTTCTAGATCTGAACCCTGTTCCGACGGAGAAGACGGTGCATCAGAGGATACAGAGATGGAGGAAGAAGAGGAGTGCGGAGAATCAGAAGACTCTACACAGGAAGTGGCCTGAGAGATGAGTCCATAGCGGCCCGAGCTGAGCTTACGCGGCCTCGAGAGGACTGGGCTGGGCGCATCAAAAGGGGTGTGAGCGCGGACCTTTAACGGCTCAGAATACGAGCAATCGTTCAGGAGCTCCACGCGGACCGTGACAGGGGAGACGTGATATGAGCCAGCGCCAACCGCCTTGCCGAACGTCAGCAGGTCACCGTCAGAAAGCAGGGTCTCGACTTCAGGTTGGAGCATTCTTGGAGTCGACTCGCCACGCTTTAGGAGGTGTGTTCCGTGGCGTGAGTGGAGGTCGACGATGTAGACCTATCGGCGGGGGCGACGATGAGCGCTCGCTGTGTAGGGGTACGATGTGAACAGAATACGATACCTGACCACCGTCCGAAAAGACGAGCTTGGCATGCCTGGCGCTGACGACCTGACAGGAGAATACGACGTTGTGATCGTCGTTTGCTCTTCGCATCGACCTGTCATCGGATCCCGATTTGCGGCCGATGTTAATGTAGCATGAGCGGGCGCGATAGAATGTGAGGTCGTGAGCAGGCTTGTCACCCCACTTGTCAATGTGCAGGGTTATTCCTGCGGAAGACAAGGGTGAGCAGCGACCTCGAGGCTGGTGGAAGAGGAATGACGTGCCAGTAAGGGAAGGGTGGACCTCACAGGGGTCGTCGTCGATGTTGTCTACGGGAGCGAATTTTGTGCCGAGGTACTGGACGTCGTCGTCCATGTCGATGATGAGGGGAAGAGAGAGAGAGAGAGTGACTGAAAGTGTGACCAAATGGCAATGCACACTCCCTTTATCGCATGCCGGTTACCAATCCTTTCTTGGAAACTCGCCGGCACACAACTCCGACTTCGACATGTGTTCGATGAGTGACTACATAGTACATACTGCAAACGTAGTCTATCCTTTGAACCAGCAGCTTTCCCTTTCATGAATTGTAATCCGCAAACCATGGGTGAACGAGGGCACGTTTCGCTGCGACGGCTCAGCAAGACCCCTGACTCTAATTATAGACATGACTCACCTGAAATTCGTTTTGCTGTGTCGTACGTCAACGTTCGCTAAGTGGCCCGTCAGCACAATGTCCACTCGGAAGACCGTCGACACTCACCGATAGCAAGTCAATGCCCATCTCGTCCAGGTTGGGTACAACGCTGCGCAAGTCTTGTTTATTCCACTGGGGGAACGTCTCTTTGTAATCGGGTAGTTGACTGACGCTAGGCCAGATTTGTTCGTTGGGCGTTCCCATGATCCTATCCCCTCCATTCTCAGCATATGAATGACAACAAAGTGACAGCGCCGAAACGCACGCACCTGAAAATCTTGAATATTTGGTCAATCTCAGAGTCTCCAGGAAACAGCGGGTTTCCTCGCATGACCATTTCTGCGAATATGCATCCCACCGACCACATGTCGATGGCGGTCGAATAATGCCTAGACCCGAGCAAGACTTCAGGTGCACGGTACCACAACGTTACGACCTAGGCATTCAAACGTAAATTAAACAAATCACGGACACACTAGCCCACCACAGGCAGGAACATGCGACACTTGCCTCATGGGTGTACGTCCTCATGGGAATACCAAACGCCCTCGCCAAGCCGAAATCCGCAAGCTTGAGGTTGTTTCGCTTGTCGATCAGCAAGTTTTGTGGCTTCAGGTCGCGATGCAGGATCCGGTGAGAATGACAATAAAGAAGCCCAGAACTGAGTTGGTGAGTGAATTTCTATCAATATAATCAGCATCGTCCAATGCGTAGCAGTGATCTATCACGTGATCCGGCGCGTAAACGACGACCAGTGATATCGATCCAGGGTCGACAGGGGCGCAATGAATGCAGCAAGGCGACGATCAGAAATGCGGCGCTGCGTGAGGAAAGGGTGCAGCATCTAATGAAACAGCGCCCGTCATCCTTTTTTTTTTTTTTGGGTTCGCGCGTTCATCGTCGCGTAGCGATCACGGGGTCGCCACATCAAAAGTGGGCGAGACCTGACGCACCTTGGATATCTCGAGAGAAATCGGCGTACCGCTCGTGTTGGCATGTTCCATGTAACGTTTCAGGTCCACGTCCAGAAACTCGAACACGAGATAGAGCTTCTGGTCTGCGTGCACGATGTCCAGCAACCTATAACCCAACCAATCCCGCACTGAGCCCACTTTTGCGCGCGCGAGAGCGATACGCCAAAGGGCTGGGTACGCACCTGACAATGTTGTCGTCCTTGAGTTCCTTGAGCAGGCTGATCTCGCGAATGGCAGTGCTTGGGACGCCTTCATCTTCCGCTTCGAGCCGTATTTTCTTGAGTGCGACGATTTGGTTGGTGGTCACATCCCTCGCCTTGTAGACGACGCCGTACGTTCCTGCGAGCGCGAGAAAACGTCATACCAGTGAAACGAGAGAGGATGGTCGATGAGGCGCACCTTCGCCTGGAGGGTGACCATGCCACACACGAGGTCATGTTTGGGAATGCACGGTCGCACTGCTGTACGCACCGACTTTCTCGATCTTGGCGTAACTGAGCAGACGATCAGACAGACGATCAGCAACATCCAGCGCGATAGTGAAGGGACACACCGATCCATATGAACCAAGACGGCGACGAGGCGGGCGGTGATGATGCGGGAAGAAGGAAAGAGAGACCGCGCGTTGGTGGTCAAAGTTAAATACAAAGACGAGATGGGCGAACCGAACTAGTACATACAATAAGATTCAGACCGGCGTGACATCGCCACATTTACTATATAAAAAAAATACACAGAATCTCAGCAACGTATCTAACCCGGCCTCGGCCAGTTGATCTCTTCTTCCTGTCGTCGCATTTGCGTCACGTCAATGTACTGACCCGGCCATCGCTCCTCGCCTATCGCACAACAAAGTCAGCTCAGTCTCGAAAGAATCCGTGAAAAGCTCACTTCGATCGATAATGTCGACCTCCACGTCATCGTCGTCGTCGTTTTCTTCTTCGGATTCCCATCGTTCCTCCACCGCAGCGCTCGGGTTCTTGGCACGATCCACCGCCAGGTCGCTCATGAACCGGTTCAGCGATGCATCTTTCGCATCTTGCAATGATTTCTCGCGAGCAGCGCGGGCGCGGGTGAGCTCTGGCAGGTACTCCCTAATCCACAGCACAATACATGAATCACCCGACCTTTGTGTCATAAATGAAAACCTCACCTCTCGTACGTGTTCCTGGACTCTTCCACGGCATCCACAAACGCCCCCATTCCGTCACCCGTCACGCTGGAAACACCCACAGCCTTGACCACTTCCGTCAGTACGCTCGCGTGCCCGCCACACCGCGAAAGAACTCACCTTGAGATGCTTGTAAAACTCGTCCAGAACCAGACTCATGCTGTTCATCAGACTGTTCATGTACGTCGGCTCACCCTCTTCATCCCGCGATCCCGAATGCGACGCCAACGCCGCCTGAAACGCCTCAAAATCCTGCATCCACTCGATCGCAAAATCGTGCGACGTCACGTCCGTCTTGTTGAACACGAGTATAAACGGGAGCTTCGTCTTGTACAGTATGCTGTCACGGAAAAAGTAAAGAAGTCAGCCTCAAATGAGAATCCGAGAAAGAATCGGAACGACGGACCTACACGCATACAACATGTTGGACATGAACGTCGCGGGAGCTGTCGTCCGCGGGGTGTCGATGATGTACGCCACCACGGTCGGAAAGGAGGACGCGACGGCATCGGTGATGATAGCACCAGACGCGGACCAGGTAAAGATCTCAATCTGACCCGGAGTATCGAGTATGATGTGACTGCCAGAGTAAACGTGAATAAACCAGCCGTTTGAAAATAACGATGTGTACGCACTCGACCGTCTCGGCCCGTTTCTCCACCAAATCCAACACTTGATCAAACTTGGTCGTGAACAAGTTGAGCGCCGTCAAGATCCCCCCGTTGGGACCCAAATTGTACCTTTGCCCGTCAGTCACATGAAAGACCCGGAGAAACGCCACAAAGAAGGAACGGCGACACACACTGCTTCATGACCTCTTTGTAATTCACCGTATCGCGGATGTCGATGTTGGGTTCGAACGGCAGGTGGGCGACTGCGGGATCGAGATTGAGTATGTAGGGTGGCCGCGAGGGGTTTGCGGCGTGCAGATGGGAATTGAGACGCTGTACAAAGGTCGACTTGCCCGCACCCGCCATACCGATCGTGACGATGACGCTGGGCTTTCTCGACTGGGAACTGGAAGTATTACCATCGGTTGAGCTCGTCGAGGCGCTCATCGCCAAAGAAATCTTTTTGTGGCTCGTTCAACAAGAGAAATCGCTCGAGATAATTTCATTACCATAAAAAGTATGTAAGCCGGTGGCACCGAGTAGCTATAGCAGGTTGTCCGTGTACATGGCGTTCAGATCGTGTTGTCAATGCAGCAATTTATGTAAAAAAAGAAAAGAAAAACGAAAGATGGATCATCGAGAAGCAGAAGCAGAAAGAGCGTTGACTCGGGTACCACCATACTTGGCGCGCAGGTCCTTGGTCAGGGAACGTAACATGGCAGACGTGACAATCGTGGGCTCAGATTCAGATGGGACAGAGGTGGGTATGCTGAGCGGAGGCGAGGATAGACTAGGCGACGTCATCTCCTCGTCCGTGGGGGTGATGTCAGAGACCGACAACCGTAGCTTCTTTGACTGCGGGGACGTTCTAGGAAAGCAGAAATGAACAACGTGCCCTCGTAGATAAAAAACCACAGCGCAATGCGACGCACCTGCTCGAACCCAGCTCTGCAAAGGACGCAGGACGTTTGGGAGGCTTTAGCTTGGTGATCCGACTGGCGTTCATATCCTCCAATATTGTCTTTAGCGTTTGAATATCTTTTGAGGCGTCATCCAACCGAATTCGGGAAACAAAATGTGCCGCGTCCGAGCGGACGTCTGCAATGTGACCTGCAATAGAACTCCCAAGCCCATATAACTGAGACGTAAAGGTCATTGTCGGAAAATCTGTCCAGTGATGAGCACAGTTCGGAAATAGTCTCACGCACGCTTACCTCGACCAAGGCTCTGATGTGCCCTGATGTCACCAATCAACGAGGACGTAAAACCAGTCTTTGGCAGAGACTGCAACCAGTCGAGAACCATGTCGAATGTCGTGCTATAACTGACTTAGCGTCACATCGAATGGAGATTGTAGGACAGTTTACTCAGAGTCCATGCCCTTGACCGATCGTAATTGCACAAGGTCGTTCGAGATACCATCGACCCGTAGCAGACCGATCACCGAATCAATAATCTTGATCAAGAGACGCGTACAACTGTCTAGCAGTTGTCCGTAAAGGTCCCAATTAACTGTTTACGAGACCTGGATCAACAACGGATCTTTAATCCATCGCAGGAAACAAAACTCACAGGTCCCATAAACGATACAATCACTAAGCCAGCTCGTCGTCACGTCCTCCCATTGACGCTCCCAAATCTTGAAGAGATCTGCGAGTGGTATATGCGTAATGAACCAAATCATCCATCACCCAGCAGCATTCACCCACCGTTCAAAGAAGCGAGTTTTACAAGCCGACCTTCCAAATCAAACGGAACGGATTGCAACACTTCTTCCAACTTGGACTCCATATCTAGAGCGGTCGTAGAGATCACGAGTTCATGCGTCGACGCCAGCATGCCACCCTCGACCATCGATGCCACCTGCGAAACAGAATCAAGATGGTGTGATTAAGAATTGTCGGTCGACCGACCATATCATCAAAGTCTTTTGACGAGTCTGGATCTCGCTCTGACCATGAGAAGCACAGTAACATGGGAACGTAATGTCGGTCCTCCAGAAAGGCCTCGATGATCTCGCGCAGGCGCGTGCAATCCTCTAAACCGCGATATTTTCTGCACGTTTTTACTCAGTGCCAGCAAAACAGCGACGAGTCAGGTCTCACCTTCCCAAGATATCCGTAATGCCCGTCAGCGGTGTACGTTCGAATATGACAATACCAGGATACGATCGGACTGGCTCGTCGCGGTCCTTTGAGATTGGTATTTCGAACACGTTCTCGTTCCTCCACTTGCCAGAGTCCGGAACGTCGAACTTTTGCTCCAACCAGATGGCCGTCCCATCACTCTCTTGATTGAGCGATAGCCACGCAGACCAGTTATCAGGAAACGGTCTCTTCATCGACTCCAAAAAGCTCCGCATCACGTTCAAAAAAGATCCACGCGCCCACCGACGGGCGTGGTCCTCGTAATTCTGACGAAGCGTTGAGTCCACGTCACCGACAACAGATCCAGACCGATCCAATGCGTCACCTTTTCAAATCGTCTCGCCAGTTCTTCATCATTCGCCGGGGGTCGATACTCTCCAGAAAGACGCTCACGTAGGCGTTTTTTCAACGGCACGCGGGGCTCTGATGATATTGTTCGATGAGCACGTCTGTTCTGAGTGGGAGGACCGGTACTGCGCGAAAGTCGCTCAGATCGCGCCTTTTCCTTGTAATCCGTGCTTCGTCGGCAGGCTTCTACCCACTTGGCATGGTCACTCAGTCGCTGTCGCCAGTTGGCGAACGTTTGCTTCACCGACCAGCTCCGACGTGCAAAGTGAAGCGCCGTGGCCTTCATGATGTCCAGGGTGGGTTTCTCCGCAGGAGGTGCGCCCGCAGCCAGTGACGTATTCAGTTTTTCAGGTTCAAGTTTGGGCTTAAGTTTGGGCTCGGCTTTCGCTTCGACGTTCGCAGCGCTGACGACCGATTTCAGAGGAGACTGGATGGATTCTCTACGAAGAAGCCCAGGCAATGACTTCGAGACAGGTGAATGTAAGACGAGAGGGCTTAGTACTTCAGTAGGCAAAGCCGAAAGGGTGTGCGTTTGTATATTCTTTAGCGAAGTTAAGGTAGGCCGTCGTGTCGGAGGGAGGGAAGAAGGAATGTGGATACTAGTACTGGGCGTCGAAGGCAACGAAATTGGCTGGCGTCGATTGAGAGGTGGAGGATGCGAGAGCGGTGTTTGGTCAATCGTACCGTCCAAAGAAGTCGAGCACATCGAGGGAGGAGAAGATACCAAGGGTAATTCTGGCGTGGTCGTGTTGGGAATATGTTGTTCCGGGATTGGTTTTGGGGGTATGGGAGACGCAGATTCGTGCCAGCTGGCGCTGAAGGCGCCAAGTTTGCGACTCTCCGGGGAGGTACTCGATGGCAGTTTGCTGAACACAGATGTGGTGGGTGTACCAAAGCCACTAGTACCTGTAGGTGTGGTACGGATCGGCGAGGGGGTAAAATTTGGCGCCAAAGGGTTAAGTGATTTCGAAGGGGTCGTTTCTGAGCCAGAAAATGATTTTTTGAGTGATCCAGCAAATCCGTTGGGTTGCGAAGGCTGTGTGGGAGATGGCCTAGCTGTTTGCGATGACGGGTCTACTTGAGGCGTCATTGTGGTCGCTTGAGTTCCGGGTAGCGTCGGAATGGAAGGTAGAAAGGATGTAGCAGACGAAGACGACGAAAAACCAGAAGCAGCATTAGACGCTGTCAATGCACGCGTGTAAGTGAAGCGCATCGATATACTGATAATGAGAATACCTGTAACCGTGGGTGGAGGCGAACCATGCATTCTTGCATCGTCATCCTTCATCGACCCAAAGACGGAGATTGGGACTGCGGTAGCCTCCACGCTCTTGAACACACCCTGTGTACCAAAGGAAGTGGTGCCAAATGCATTGGGGACTGTCTTCAAATTGGAGAAGGCCGACTGCAGTGGCGCTAGAGAAGGCTGCAAAGCCGATGTGGTCGCATTGGCAAAGAAAGCGGACTCCGTCGGTTTGGGGCCAAACGTGTCAGTTAGCCATTGAGTACCACTCGGCTGTAACTGTCTGGGAGATTCTTGGGGGATATCTATAGGAGGCTCGGCTTGACATTCAGTTTCATCCACCACCGAGATATCGATATCCGTAACTTGCGCAGGAGACCACATTCCAGAATTTCCATCAATGATATCGGAGAGAGAGATATTGTTTCTTATCGACTCGATGTCTTCGATGGTATCCTTGCCAAAGTGTCGTTCAAGAATGCATGCGACAAGGTAGGTCATGACGACATTGCCTTCACGACGTAGGACGTCAGCCAGCTCAGCAAATATGCGCATCGCTTCCGCGTCAACAGAAAGCGGAGATGTTTTGGTGATGGGAGCACTCTTGGCCTGGACACGAGCACGGAATATCGTGGTCAGCTCAAATACGGGATGATTGAGTAGCTCTTGAGGTATATCGTCATGACGTTCTCTTTGATCGCGGATGTGAATGAGACGGTGGTAAACACGCATCTCAAGCTCAGTCGGCGACTGATACTGTCCACGTTGTTCTTGATAAAACTCCTTTAAACTTTGTAGAGCTGTAGAGACATCGTTAAGCAATTCAGAGTTGAAGTCAAGGTACGCTCACTATTCATGAGTTGTTGTTCTTCCATAATAATGGAGAATCCTGGGCGGTCGCGTTCGATATGCATTGCCAGGATATGGAGCCGAGCGCATCGGTCGTGACATTCAATAGCGATGCGTCCCATCTCATGCTGCATCGTAAAATCGTTTCGAACGGATCTTGAGCGGTCGCGGAGAA
This sequence comes from Leccinum arenicola, assembly GCA_038092295.1. Taxonomy (NCBI): domain Eukaryota; kingdom Fungi; phylum Basidiomycota; class Agaricomycetes; order Boletales; family Boletaceae; genus Leccinum; species Leccinum arenicola. The sequence continues at coordinate 28,660 of JBBPQC010000093.1, read as the reverse complement.
AGTTGTATGTTTCCGAAAATCCACCGAGAGGTAAAAGTTCGTGAAAGAGATAATCAAGGGTGTGCTGAAGGCGTGGTCAGGCATGTGAACAACAGCATCTGAAAGTAAAAATGCACCTTGAGAACTTCTGGAGGCCGAAGGTCCGATGGCAACGTCTTATCCCCAGCTGCACGTTCATATGCCTTGACGGCTCGTTTGTGGTCCACCTTCTTGGTACCAGGAATCTATAGGGAGCATGAGCGCAAAACGTCGTGGTTGCTTACGGTTCGCGGCCGTGAATCCCCACCGTTTCCCATTCGAATAGGTTGTTCTCGCGTTGCCGTCGATATCGTTCAAAACGGGGACACATATCCATGCATGTGCCGACCATAGTGATCGCGTCTTCAAGACGTTTTGGTTTAAGTGGATCGTCCATCTTTCCCTCCGCAATCGCCTTCTTGCGCTCGACTTCGCGCGCCTTGACCAACTGGGGCACGAGAACATGGAGAGCGTAGCAACAGAGAAAAATGTTTGCGACGCACCTCTTGCCAGAATTTTTCGGTCTCTTCCGGTGTCCCCGGCTCGTTCAAATCTACCACCTCGTGTTCCTCCTCCATTTCACTGTGTTCGCCCTCGCTCCCCACAGTACCTCCGCCGAGAGAGCCGGTTGGAGGAAAGGTGACTGAAGCATTGTTGAACCTGCCACGACCACCACGACCCCTTCCTCTACCACCACCTCTGTGTCCACCTCTCTCCCAGCGCTCGGAGTCGGTCCCGGTATGAGGCGTGGTTGTGCCGCTCCGCGGTGTGACTCCGTCAGCGACCCACCGCTTGTTTCCATGGTGAGCGCGTCTAGCTGTGCCACCGCTGTCGACGTGTCCGTTCATCTGCGGTGCTCTGTAGGTGCGTTGAGGACCTGGGTCCATTGTCGCCATGGACGAAGGTAAGAATGAGCAAATATTATGTAAGCTATTGTCCGGTCACACGCCCACGTTGACGCGTCCGATGGCAACAGTCCCACGCCCTTTCCTTGCTCAACACGCTTCCCCATAGCCCGCACCAAGCCGCTGCCCGAATGTGGCCCGCTCGCAGTCGACAATGGCCACGTTAAGTGATGGGCTGGGCCTGTTGGCTGCTCGGGACGCGGTCGAGGGACGGGGACATTGCCGATGCTGATACCGATGCTGTTGGACTGAGCGGAAGCAGGTGATCGATCGACGCGCTGTCTTTGACCTCTTCCCTCGCCACACCGTGACCATCAACATCAAGCACTACTTTGAGTCTACGTTCTACTGTATGATTTCTTTATCCTTTCCAAAGATGGCAACACAGAACCTGCTGGGCGGTTTCGAAACACCGGAGAGAAATTTATTGCCGCTTCAGGATGCTGGCAAGACGACCATTCCTCACTCGAACTGTAACTCTACTGAAAACGAAACCACGGTGGAAAAAGCAACAAGGTGCGATCATGTTTTGTTACTGAGTGGGTACTAAACCGCGCGGGTAGATCGATCTGACCAAAATCGAGGGATCCGAGTGTGAGTATCGCTACATAGTCATGGTGTCTCACACATGTGCATGAGTTGCGCTTTGATCAATGTGTGTTAGCGCAGAATGCAGAACATCTAGAATGGGTTGATATTACAGAGCAGTTGTAAACCGTCTTCCATGACTTCTGGAACCTCACCGATGGGGCTAAATTATTCAACAACACACGTTTTCAATCGCTACTGCCAGGCCGTGTTTCGGACTGAATGAGGGCAAATCATGTTGATGGCACATGTACGAAAATCCTTTCTTGGCCATGTACCTTTTTTGAATCTACGAAAGATACGACGTAGCGGTGGTCCGTGTCCCGCGAAGCTCCACAAGTATGACCAAACGTAAAAAAAAATGGAGTGTTCCCGTCGTGCTTTCCAGTGGCCCCAGCATTTTATGTCTCCTTTCTTCAGTCTGGTGTTGGATCATGTTCGATCAGCAGCGAGTATCAGGCACATTGACACCTGATAATAACCCGGTTATTTATGGGCAGCGGTAATGATTAATGATTAGTACGTATGATGTCGCATCAGGAGTTGAAACGTCCTCATGGGTGTTTCATCATACCTTGAATGGCGGGGCAAGTCTGCCTAATCAAACAGTTTCAGCGCTCAGTGAACAGGACAAGTGCATCCAGAATATTCTGATCCGGGAGATGAAATATAGTTACATATCACAAATATCACGGTGTGTCACACTTTGTCGACCACGACACCGCAACTGATATGTATACTTCCCGCTTCGTCAGGATCACGCACGGATATCAGTTGAAAACTGAAACCAGATTCGGATTCAAACTGCATGGCAGTGGCTATACGCGTGGAGTCCGACTCCCCACGAGCGAGCCCGTACGATACTTATAGGTCATATTTTCGACTCGTTCTATCTCGTTCTGTGTGCAGACATGACTAGTACCAACGCCACATACAGTGGCCCGCCGGAGTCCTCCCCGTCAACGGACTTTGAGAGTCTCAGTGCCTACTATCGATCCTTGTTGGACTCCCTCATGATAACGCACACATCCCTGATTTTGTTTATTCCCCTCGCCATGTCGTTGTGCTACTTCTCTACCTCGCAAAGTCGCCGCCGACCTATCTTCATCCTCAATCTAGCAGCTATTTTCCTCGCTTTCTTGGTGTGTGCACTAATCGACGCCTACACTGTGAGTGCGCGCAGCCCTGCACATCTAATCACCCTCAACTTACTGATAGATACGCTCAGATCCATACCTTACTGAAGCCTCTGGACCCGTGGAGACCAGTCGTACGTCGGTAACCGATAGTTGTTTGCAAACATCACCTCATGATTTCCAAGATAAATATCGTTATTGGACTGCTGGGCATCTGGCAATCTATATTGATCGACTCAATTCTGCTTGTTCGACTTGTCTCTGTATATCCGCGCAGGCATATCGGTTGGATACGCTTTGCCCTCCTCGTAACGACCCCGGTCGTCCTCAAGCTCGTTCGCGCCATAAATATTATCGTTTTTGCCAAAATTATGGTTGTCGCCATGAATGGACCAGACGCTAGCACCACGATGCCAGCCGTATTTTCTCACTCAGCTTGCATAAAAATCGACTGGGCCACACAGATGTTGGACAATACGTAAGTGCCAATGATTCTCATAGAATCACTCTGAACCGTCTTCATTGTTTCGATCCGCAGATACGCATCTATTGCGTTCCTTTGGAAATTGCATGGCCAAGGGTATGTGGACAACATTGCAAGCTTTGGAAATGGTATATACCCATTTTTCTTTCTCGACAATACTCATTCCACTGATCAATTTGATTCCTCTTTATCGCTGTCTAGCGACATTGGCCCAGCGCCTGCGCATCCTGTCCGGAATTGCACTCACAAATTTTGTCGTTCCGTCTATGGTCTCAATCGTCCAATTTGTCTGTCTCTATCGCGGTGCCAGCGAGACCATCCTGAACGAGCTCATGCTAATCAACATGATAATCTCCACCTTCGGCGTCGCCTTCGCCACCGTGTGGGCGGGTAACCGCAGTCGACAGGAAGCGGCGCAGAGCTCGGTCGATTCGGGTTCGGATCCGAAACACCGGCACGCCACTACGAGTAATGTTATGCCCATCTTCAAACCTGAATCCAATCCCGACTCGGAATATTGGACTACGACTCTCTCTGGTTTGCCAGAGTTGCAGGAGAAACGCTACGAGGAGCAAGCATAGGAGAAGCATTTTTGACCTCCAGTTGCAGATTCGCCCGATACCTGTTGTAAGCGTTATTCTATATATTCTTGTAATACCCATCCATTGCATGTGGCGTGCTAGCAAAGGCGAGTTTAAGCCGTCGGGCCGGTTCCGAGCCGCCCTTCGTCATACCAATCCGTGATAAGTACATTAGCGCAAACCCATCGTTTTCGAGACTTGCATTTGTCATGGATCGACTTGTCGTTCTTTAGGCATGTAGTTTGATTTATTTTTATGTTGTACATAGGCATATGCTTGTAGTCAATCCTGGACCCTTTAGGGGACAGGTTTGGGGGGAAACTCGTGCTCAACCGGTCCCGGTACCGGAATCCGTTTGGCTGTCATGGCGTGGGTAGATTGACTCTAGCGGTCGAGTTGCATCCTTCTTGCGGGCCAGCTTATCCTTCATTAATCTTCATTGGCGAAATTGAGATCGTCGAGTGGGTCCAGGGGTGCCCGGAGGGCTGTGACTTGTGGGAGAATTCGCACATCGGTCCGACGGTCTCCGACCTTCATCGATTCAGAGTCCGAGCGATCGTGCCGCTTCTCGGAGCATATTGCAGTGCCAGCGCCGAATCGAACTTGTCGACCTCGGGCACTGGTTGCCCGGACACGGTGTCACAGGTGCCGGTGAACGGTCACGCCAGGGCCATCGAGCCAACGGAGCTGATGATCCTGTGGATAAGATCGATATACTCAGGCTATTCTATCATACAGCAAATGATCCGAACACCAGTGCACCACTGCCTCATATCCTGTATGTGTGCTGTATGATAGGATCATCGATCATGTCCAAGATCGAACATACAGTGTCTCTTTCCCAAAACCCTCGACATTCACTTTTTCTCAAGCTGTGATGTTCCTTTTCCGCAAGTCAACTCGGAAGAACTCGGACTCAGAAGTAACCACTCCGGCTCCAAGTCACCTGTTACCCGACAGTCTCCGTTCCACTGCGACTGTCAGGTATCCTCACCGCGTCCAATTCAATTCTTGCTGTCACTAGGCCACTGTCGCCGCAGCCCTTCCCCAGTTCTCGAGAATCGACTGTCGTTTATCGACACACCTTCGATGCTGCCCAGACATTTCTACCTCCCCTTCAAGCAGCCACCGGTGGAATTCCTTGTGTTGGCACCGTTATCAATTTCACGATCGGAGGTATTCTCAGCATACTTCAACTCGTAGACGTGATTATTCTGTCTTGTTTCCAATCCCGATCCGCCGACTAATAACTGCCCCTTTTGTAGCGATGGGAACAGAACAAACACGATCTGGAGATGCTTTCACTCCGGTTGCACATGCTTCGACAATATATAGACATTGCGCCGGCCGCTCGGACCCATTTTGAAGACGCCTTGAGACGTCAGTTGCTCAGGTATGTACCGCCATGGACGTTAACTGCAGACTGCATTGATCACTGATAAAAACTTACGACCTGCGTAGTTCACTGCAACAGACGAAATTCCAGCTAGAAGAAATGAACAATCGTTTCCTAGGTGCTCCTTCCCTCGCGCAAGATATTGGCAGGTCTATCTCTTCCATCAACAGCTATCTCCTCGAATACTTGGTGATCGTTTAGTCTGTACTACCGAACACTTGATTGCTAACTCGCTGCCTTTTTTAGACCTTCTCGCAAATGCAGCTCCAGACCAACGTAGCGAGTATACTCGAGCACTGTGTAGATTCTCAGCAATAGTTTTGTGATAGCCACTGACTAACCTAAGGTCCTACCTAACTAACATATCCAGATCCCCAACCCATGGCATTCTGGGCGGTTTAGCCCAAAGTCTTACGCGCGAAAAAAGCTACTATGCTTCCGCAACCGCTCGAAAACTCTCGTGAAACACCACATGGTAATATGTATTTTTTCCTGCGCGACCAAAACTGATGCATGCCCAAGTAAATCATTTTCCTCCTTGGTCACAGTACCCGCCACGCCTACACAATAACATCGTTGGGCCCATTTCGCCTCTCGACCATACTAGTGATACCGCTGGATCATCTGGACCTCTTCGTTTCCGCGACATTGGTTCAGCGCCTGTGCGTCCTGTCCGGAATCGCCCTTTGGCGTCGCCTTCGCCACTGTATGGGCAATTCACTGCTGTCGACAAGAAATGGCAGAGCTCGGTCTTGGATTCGGATCCGAAACATCAGCACGTCACGACGTGCAACGACATAGCCGTCATCAAGCGTGAAGCCGACCCCGAATATTGGACCACAACGATGCTGGTTCGACAGAGCTTTACCGAAGGAGTGCTCTGAGGTGCACGCATAGAAGAGGCAACCTTTGGTTGGTTCTCCCCGTGGTCGCACGCCTTATACTGACATTCTTGTATTCCCGCTTGGGGTGGCGAGTGGGAAAACATTGGGTAGTATTGAAGGTGAGTTGAACATTGGATTCGTCATTCCGAGTAAAAGAATCCGAGCGATCGATCGTCGTTTTCTCGACTCGTGTTTGTCACGGTTGACTTGTCGTTATCCTTTGACTTGTTTATGTTCCATGATACTCTCGTTTGTGAGCAATGCAACCAAATTAAATGACATGCTTCGTCGTAGTCGGCGAAAGTTTAAGTTGCCAGGCAATGATGTAAATGGACGAGCACCAATGGGACTGACCAGGTTACCATGATTCCCTGGCATGCATTGACGACTCGGTCTCCGCCCACTTCCACACAGGCCCCCATGCTCAGCATTCATTCCCTTGCCTTGCCCTTGATCGATGCCAGTAATCGACCACGGCAGCCTGAGCCGGGCCCTGCCAATGCCACCTGCCAGTCCGAAACGCTGCCAACTCTGGGATAAATGCCACTGGGAATTTCATTGCATCTTTCTCTTGCATGGATACCACAATAGAGTGCGAGTGCGGTAGTACTTGGTCAATCGAGCACGGGGCAACTTCGCAGGAACTTCCGGAATCTCGCAATGATGCAGTGGGACATTAATTTGGCCCATTCTCGACCAAGAGAGAGAGGGTATCATGTATATAGACCCAGAGAGCGAAGTGTTGCTATGAAGCAATACATTTATCTATACAAGATTCCTCGTTTATTTTGGCACTACCTGGCACGCAATAAGTAATATCCACGACCAGAATCGGATCGATACAAGGAAAAGAAATAAGGAATAAAGAAAACGAGTGACAGCTTGCAAAACGCAACGTTCAAAACCAAGAGAAACAAATACATGCACGATACAGCAGGACCTTATCGCGTTCGGATCCGATCCCACACCAACTTGACTTCACTACGTCGTCAACGGCAACGGCAGCGACGAGCGAATGCCAGCAGGCATTTTCCGTCTAAACCACATCCCACAGAGCTCGACGTCCACGTCCACTCCCACGTTCAAGTCTGCGTCAGCTGTCGAACACGAAAAGTCGAATCGGATGTCAGACAGCGACGGACAGTGCTTCGTCCACGTCCTTGCGTAGCTCTGCTCAACGTCGCACACGACAAACTCTTTCAACATCATACTACAGCAGCGAGGTGGCGTTGAAGGGTGTGCAGACGAGGACATGGCTGTCTGCGGAGGCGAGAGAACAGAGCTGGATGAGCCCAGAAGCGACAAGCTGACGCGGTTGGGGAGAGGCGCTTGGATAGACCGGAACGGCGACGTCAGCTTGAGCGTCTCCAACCCCCGAAAACGAGAGATGATAGAGGTGACGATACCGTAGAGCGTCTGAAAGAAGCAGCACGATAGCGTCAGTGAAACGAAGGCGGTACAAGATCACGAGGAACAGAACATACCTCTGCAGCGTCCTCGCCTGTCCACAACACCTCTACCTCGAGAGACTTCATTGCCGCCAACTTGTTGTCGCCTGTCAAAATGCTACCCGTTACCCCGAGGAACTTCTCGACAGTCCTCTTGTCGACCTCGGGGCCGAATATGACGTGCATCTCGCGAACGCCGTTGAGAGAGTGGATCACAGAACTAGGACGTAAACCCGTGAAAAGCGTCTCGCGGACGTCTAGGGTGAGATGCTGAATCGGGTTGTTGATCGCAAAGCGCAGCGCCGAGACTATCTCTGTGGACGCGCGCAGCGACTTGAGGCAAGGAAGTGGGGTAATGAATGGGCTTAGTCCGTTCGCCCGCGATAAATCGGTAATTGAAGCCCATCCGCCAACACACGAGGGGTGGGCAATCGTCGTGTACTCGACGAGGTGAGGAAAAGAGAGTGATTCTAGAGTGGGTTGGGTGGAAAGCCAACTGCATAGCGCTTGAAGCTGCGATTGCGAGATCTTCTTATCGAGGATCGTCAGATGTGTCAGAGAGAAGGCGAGTGGTGAAGTGTGAGAGAGTATGGACGCAAAGGAGGGAACGGTGAGGGATTTGAGATTGTACATGTTCTGGAACGCTTGACGGACATCGTCGGAAGGAACGGGAGAAACGAGGGCATCTAAGGAAGCGGGTTCCCAGGAACTTGAAGGCCAAGAGTGGCAATAAAAGGAAACAACCAGCGTTGCGAGCTCATTACTGCCTGCTAAAACGTCGAACAACATCTCTAGAGATGACACCCCCATCGTCTGGACATCGAGAGAGTGGTACAACGCATGTCTAGCAGCATCGCAGAACCCATGAGACACGAGCGCAACGACAGTGAGATCGTTTTTCGGAAGGAATTCGAGAACAGCTTGGAACAGGTGATCTGGAAGAGGGAGGTTCGGCGCCGCGCGACGTGCAGGTAAAAGCACGGGATGTGAATACTCTCTCTCCGGCTCATAAAACGTTCCGCCCAGCAGATTGGGCAGGCTCGCATATCCAGTCGGAACCCTGTCTCTAGTATGCGTACGCTCCTTGACCTCCTCCCTAAAGCTCTCGCTATCGGTGGTGGAGCGGTTGGATTCGAGAAGACTCGCGCGTCTCCCAAGACCACTGGGACGGCGGATTTCAAGGGAAGACTGCGTGGTGCTGGAGTCGCTGGAGATCCTGGATAGAGCATTGGACCGCCGGGGGAAGGTATGACAGATGTGACCTATTCCTACTGGACTGGCGTTGGCAATATGCGATAAAGATGTCTTCGACGGGGATCGTCGACGGCCGATCAAGAGGGTTGAGACGCGTCTTAACAGACTCGCTTCAGACCGGGCCCGAGTGCGTGCAGAATGAGCGAGGTCAGATGATTTTCGAGCATGTGCTTTGTCTCTAGATAGAGGGGTCAGAGGGTCGACGGAACGGCGTGAAAAGAATGGCAGCATTGCGAGGTGGGAGACTTGTGAGGAGACCTTGGGAGGTTCAGAGGACGTTGGGCATGGAATGAAGGGACGGCGCGCGCTTCCCGACGTCGACTGTACTTAGCAAGAGCCCGAGTGCCAACTTACCCAATTATTTGACGGACTATGCCCTAATCGCCAAAATCGCTAGGCAAGTCTCGGATGTGGGAGGTCACGGTAAATCGGCGCGTCAATGGTGTAATTAGTGCCGGCTGGGAATGTTCACACTCGGCGCTTCTGGGTCAGGGATATCACCAGGGTCTCAGCTTAGGCACAGTTGAGTCCGACAAGTCTGACGTGCGCACCGCTGAGCACCCCAGGCATAAGTAGAAAAGTTCGAGCAAGACAAGCTTGACAGCGATGGCTAGCGGAAAAGCGTCCAAAATTCTAATATGAGGGATTGCTCGGAGCCGACGTTGCTGCGTTATCAGGTGCCTCGTGGTGTTTTGCCGAACAAGCGGTGACGTTCATATAAATCGAATTGTGCATATTGAGCGCCTTTACGTGAACCCGATACATACTTCTAAATTCTATTCGCCAAGTGTCACGTAGAGGTGCTTGCTGCAAAGGAGTGCCTTTGCTCCGGGAACAACCACAATCGTCTGTGTGTCGTCTATAATCATCGCAGGCCCAGCCACCTCGTCTCCGATGCTCAAATGCTCCAGCAAAAACACTGGCGTGTTAGGAACTCGTCCGACCTTGTCAAAGTAAACGTTGTTCGTCGAAGCTGCTCGGGAGCGGTCCGTGGGTCTTCTTTCAAGCCTCTCTACTTCCGAATAGACGGACTCTCCGAGAGAATCAAACGTCTTCCCTATACCGCGTACCTGCGCGAGAACCCCGTGATCAAGGCACGAAGAAAAAGCCTGTCAAGAAAACTCGTTTACCTTGACGTCATCCACGATGATTGACTTGTTCTCCAGCAAGAATCCGAATTCTGATTTGTAGACTCTCTTGAATGCTGCCTCAAAGTCCTCCTTTCCGTCGCCGTCGTTTGCGTTTGGCAAGACCATCAGTGCGGTGTCCGTCCCTTCGAAACGCATGTTTAACATGCGTTCGACGATCACCCGATCACCTTCAAAGCCTTGACGGGCTAGTTCTCCGCGGACATCGTTCGTGAGCTTATCCAGGCGAGTGAGAAGGGATGTGCGTGTCGAGCTAGAATAGAATGTCGAGGACGGCTCTTGCAGCTCGAACGCGCTAGCAGATTACCTGTAGGTCAACATATCCCCACGCGTTTCTAAATAACCTCACCGATCGGCCAACGCGAGACCATATGCAGATAGAATAGAGCTATACCGGTGGATCAGGATTGTCTTGATCCCCAAGAGGCTCGCGATCTCGCAAGCGTGTTGTCCGCCTGCGCCACCGAAACTCGCCAGCCTACACAGAATGAGTGTACCGATTCCTCGATTCGGAACAGTACACCTACACGTGTGCCCCGGTGGAGTACCCACGAGCCTCGGTCAAGGCGCGAATCGGACGACACATTGTCTCGTTTGCGACCTTGATAAAGCTGTCCCGTTCGTCAGTGCTCCGTATTCACTTTTACTCTACTCTCGGCACTCACCCGTACACGATCTCGTCCAAGTCGAACGCTCTGTCTTGTGTCTCGTTGATCTTTCTAGCTAGTTCCTCAAAGGCCATTTGGGTTGTGACCACGTCCAGCGGCTCGTTCTCTGACTTTCCAAATATCTTTGGAAAGTAGTCTGGGATCAATCGTCCGAGGAGGAGGTTGGCATCTGTCACCGCCAACGGACCTCCCTTTCTGCATAGAAGGTGTTGTTACTCGCAAAGCTTCTCGCTGCCTAGCTGACCAAGACTCACCTATAACATGCCGGACCTGGTTGAGCTCCGGCGCTCTCTGGTCCTGCCAAAAACAGTCCATTGCGGAAAGTGAGGCACGAACCTCCCCCAGCAGCAACGGTGTTGATATCAAGCTGCGGCGACTGAATCGTGACACCCGCTGTCGTGGTCTCGTACACGACTTCGTACCGACCATCGAAACGCGACACGTCAGTCGAGGTTCCGCCCACATCGATCCTGTGTACAGGCTCGGTCTCAGTTTTGGTCCGTTCATCCAGCCGATCCAAACGAAAACGCACCCAATGATCGGGTACTTTCTCTGCTCGTCCCAGCTCGTCAGGGCGTACCCGACCACACCCCCGGCAGGTCCGCTCAAGATACTCTTGAGTCCGGAAAAGTTGTCGAGGTCCAGGAGACCGCCGTCGCTTCCCATGAACTCGACCCGCGGACTCGTGATCTGCCCGTCCTTGAGCTGGGCGTCAAATCCTTTGAAGAATCCGTCGAGGTATTCGCGTAGGATCGGCGTCAGATACGCGTCAGCGGTAGACGAGACCCCGCGCGGGACGACCTTGATCATCGGGAGCAGCTGCGACGACTCCGAGACCTGCGTGAACCCCATCTCGCGCGCCAGTTTCCCGATTTGTGTCTCGTGATCGGGGAAAGTGTACGAGTGTACGAGGACGATGGCCAGCGAGCGATATCCCGCGTCATACAAGCGCTCTAGGTCTCTCCGTACAACCTCGAAATCTGTTAGGTCACCGTTCAATGTCCGTGCAGGAACGGAACGGAAAGCAATGAGTGACGAGGATAGAGGGTGTGTCAAACGAGTCAATCCGCATACATACTTGGTCGTTTCAAAATCCGAACGGCTTCCCCAGATATACCCCTCACGATCTCCCCCGGACCCTCCGCATCCCCCTGCCCATCCCACCCAGGCCCGCGATACCCCCGCACGACCGACCCGTCCTCGTTCCACTGCACCGCGTGCTCCTCCGCCTTCGGGTCCGACGTGTACCCGACGAGCGTCACCCGCTCGTCCACCTCGACGACGTCCGAGTAGAGCGGCGCCGTGCGACGGATGTTGAGATCGAATATCCGCGGGCGCGACTGGTTTCCGATCAAAAGCAGATCTTTGAATCCTTTTGTTATCAGCAGCGCGTGCTGGTGGCCTTTGCGTTCGAGGAGCGCGTTCGTCGCGACGGTCGTAGACAGTCGAATGTAGTCTATGTTTTGTTTGTTTGAAGTTTTAGATAGGGAGCATAGTAAGCGCTAGCGCGACAGACTGATGTCGTGGACGACACACCGATCTTGCTCGTATTGAGCACCTTCCTCCGTTCGATCTTTTCCCCTGTCACAATCTCCAACACCCTCCTGATCCCTTCCGTCGGCGCATCGTCGTAGTTCAACGGGTCCTGGGACACTGCTGAGGATTAGTATATTCGCCCCACTCGGTGCTCCCAGCAACTGGTCATAAACCGTGACACTCACACAGCTTCACCACGAGCTCCCTACGCTCGCTAGGACGTTCTGGATCAGGATAAGATCTATATCGTCGTCGAGAGCATCAAAGCATTACGACCCGTCACCATAACTACGACAACTTACGCATGGACGTCACAAAATGTGCCCCCTCGGTCTGCACAAATCCTGATAGATCGATCTGGGACCATCTCAAGGCTTGATTGCGATAGGATTAGCGAGGGAAGAGAAAGAGCGTGTCTGCGCCTAGTGTGGCAAATCGCTCATAGATACGGAGGGCCGCCCGCCCAGGCGATATCTTATCAAGGACGAACCCCCCTCGTGACCCCAGCATTCTCCCACCGCAGAGTCACAATTTAAACGTTCTATCGATCGATTGTTATATATATATATCCAAAGAAAAAGACCATCATAACGCAATGCACTAACTAATAAGACGATAGCACGCAAAAAGGAAAGGTGGGGGGTAGAGTGAGGCAAAAGGGAGAGCTTAGGGAGAGAGAGAGTCTGCCTGAGGAGAGGACAACAAAGTAGCCAAGTGTTTCAGCTCTTGTCAACGATCGCGTACGTAGATATTCCAGGAAGAGAAAGGAGGTTATTAGATGAAGGAGAAAAAAAAGAAAATGGACGCTTTCAAGGAATAAGCAATTGGATTCACACCGTGTAAGAGTAATGTAATAAAGAAGAAAAGACGAGCCACAATGAGGAAATGAACAGTCGGACCAACATGTTCCATCTCCGTGACAAATAAAAACAAAAAAACGGGTGGAGGTATCGGTGGTGGCCAACGAGCACAATACATTACATAGGGAACCCCGGAATCAGTCTTCCTCTTCTTCCTCCAAGACGTTGTGAAGCGGGGCACCGTGAACGTACCGCCCCGGTGTGTTGCGACCCGACTCAGAGAACAGCATCTCCGGATCTGGCGGCGACAGATGACAGTCCGCACCAACCTCTGATTCAGCCTCATCTTCAATCTCGGGTGGGTCGAATTCAGGGACCGAGGCGGGCGATGAGGCTCTGACGGCAGGGGAAACAGGAGGAAGTTCTACGCTGGTGGAAAGAGAGGCCAGCGTAGATCGAACAGGAACAGGGAGTTTGGATGGGACAGAGGCGAGGCTCTGCCTCTCTTTTTCGCGATACATTTCAATGAGCAACGTGGTCTTGCTCTGCGGTATGGATTTATGGATATCATCGTCGGACAGCACGGGTTGGGGAAATGTCATGGATTCGAATCGCAAGTTGTGCTTGTCGCCAGATTCGGGAGCGTCGAGTTCGCCCGTCGGCGATGGCGACGCCGAGGGACCGTACTTGCTTCCCTCCGACTCGAACGAAGGCCTCATGTCCTCCGGCGTCTGAATAACAGTGTTTTCAGGCGTCCCATAAACCAGTTCATCTGGCACGTCATCATCATCACCATCAGAGTCGTTTGCGTTAACCGGCGGTCGTACCGGTAGAGGTGTTCCTCCCGGTCGTCGATCCGGGTGGAGATCGAAATAACCGACTCGCTTGGGCTTTGGATACGACATGACTGACTCGATATCGGGGTCCTCCTCCCCTTCTTCTTCCTCGATCTCTTCATTTTCTCGCTCCTCTTCCCGAGGGGTAATAATCGGGTCTTGGAACGGCTCCGCCGACGATCGCCGCGCTTGCGCCTCCTCCTCGTCCGAGAGCGGCGAACGCGCTCTCACGCCCGCGAGAACCATTGCAATCTCCTGGCTAGCAAGCTCGGGGTCCGAGCGACCGCCCTTGATGACCCCGCCCTTTCCCCCTGGAGATCGACGTTCCGCTTCCTGTGAGCCCATTCGGCGGGTATGCGCAGCAACAAGTATGTCCACCCACGCATCATCCCTCGACATCCTCCGCTTCTGCTTCTGAGCAGGCGTCAACGCCGCGCTCGCACTCTCGTTCAGCTCGTCGTCACTGTAACTTGCTAAGCGCGTCTCGAAATCCACGGTAGAGTACTCAGCTGGCACTAGCGAAGAGCGTCGCACTACCGACGGACTCGGAACAGGAATCCGAAACCGCCGCTTGGTGTTTCCGGGAGTGAGCGGCGAGTCCGAATGCACGCGCTCCAATGGCCGCGCTGGAGAGGAACCGTTGGAGCCCGCTGTACCCGGTCGGGAGTATGGGTGATCATTGTCTCCCTGCGTAACTGGTGATACCGGAGACACCGTGACCATAGGAGCGACCTTTGACAGCGTAAGTATTTTGCTGCCGTTGGACCTTAGCATCCCCTCGAATTCCACTTCGCGAAAAGTAGGGCTTTTGGGAACGTGTCCCACGACATAAGGCCGACCATTCAGCGTCGCAGCAGGTTTCCACGGCCTCGATTTGCTGGACGGCGAGAAAAGAAAGGGCAGCCGGCGCTTAGTCCCGGAGTCTTTCGCGAGTTGCTGTCTATACTCCAATGGCACGAACTCTTCAAACAGAAAGATGGTAGTTGCAGTGCGGGGATCGCTTGCTTTGGCTGGACTCTTGTTGAGCGGCAAAGACTTGAACTCGATCTGGGAAATAGAAGTAAGCAGGAAGCCCCGCTCGCATTAGCAACGCAAAAAGGTTTACCAAGGCCCAGTTGCACTCCCTGTCGGTCTCCTCACCGCGTTCAATGTCCATCCACCCACCTCCATACACCAAGTCGCAAAAGACGTCCAAGAACGCTTCCTCGACCATTTCTTCGGATCCCATGACGGGCTCAGTATCCCAGCCGAACGGAGGAAGCGCACGCTGGGTCTTCTTCAGTTTTTTCGTAATGGTTGCGTTTTGTGTCGGCCACGCGGTTATGGAATGGAGGACGGGAGTACTGAACTGAAGCGTCGCACTGAGGCGAGCATCCGGACGGTCGAAACCGATGGCCGAAAAATCGTTCCAGCTCATCGTCGCACGCTTGGCCGTGCGGTTCTGTCGAGAGAGCTCAGCTTCACGTCACGAAGTGGTCTCATAGACATACCATCCTTTCACCCTCGGTAGGATCGAACTGGAGCTTCTTCTCGTCGACTTCCAGCATTCCGAACCCCGAGGTTTCGAATTCACCCCACTTTAGCTCAGTCAGGGTCCTGAAGCGGTCCTCGCCCGCCCTGGCACCTTCGCCAGACGTCGACGCCGAGGACGTGCTCGACGTAGCGGACGACGTCCCCATCGGACTCGTGTATGGATGGAAATTGGCCGGCAAGTCCATTCTCTTCTTGTATGCATCCGAATAACGTGGCTGCAGCTTCAGTCCAGAGGGGGCGATACGCTCCCATTCCTTGGAGCTAGGTAATCCATGACTGCCATCCTGACCAGAACGGGGGTTGGACGCCCAACTAGCGGCGGTCTTGACCAAGTCGGGCGAGTACATCCGTACGTTGCGACGAACGCTGACCACGCGCATCGTCCGCGCCCCTCGGCGTGCTTGCGGCTTGTCTTGCTTCTCTTTGACGAGTAAATAGGGAAGCATGGAAGGGTATCCCCTGATCCAGTCTTTGAGGCGGGTCGGGACCCCGAGAGTGGTTGCGCTTCCAAGGGCAACGTTGGTGTTGATGTCAGAACGCGTCCCTGGGGCCTTGGGTGAGTCCTGCCAACGGATGAAGGCCAGCATGATGTGTTCCATGGCGTTGACGGCACGAAGGTAATGAATGTAGGTGTGGTGGAACGAGAGGCAAGCCGGACCCAAGCCGAAAAGCAGAGGTCCAAAGAGAGGCGAGAGTGTAGGTGGGGTGTGTCCGGAGGCAGCACTGTGGGCTGTAAAGCGAATGAGGAGGCTTAGCAGAGTCCATAGTATCGTCCTCAAAACGGGAGGCAACGGGGGCAAAAAGGTCGCAAAGTGGGTCGGAGGGTAGTTGAGCGCTGGCAAAGGACCGAGGCAAGAAATGATGAATCAGTGATCGAGGCCTCGTGTATGTGAAAAGGCCAATGGAGGGCGGTGCATACCAGCTTCCGAATCACGAAACTCCACATAGTGTTCCCAAGAGATAAGACCACGGACCGCCTGACCACCCACGACTCTTACGACCCGCGCAAGACCCCAGCGGATGCACATGCCCAATTCGTGTGGACCTGCGAAGCGAGCTTCTTCGCGCCAGCGGTGTTCTGCATCTGGAGACGACGGGTTGGCACAGGTATCCAAAAAGGTACGAATGAGGCGCTTGATAGCTGACGAAGAGATATCAAGAGCGAGGGCGGAGAAAATGAAGGGCGTTGTCAGGCAGCGGGAACCCAACTCGACGGCAACGACGTCCACGAGCCGTGCCACCTCGTCGAGGCCAAGAACGACATGGCGCTCGTAGGAGAGATAGCCATAATCATGTTCCAAGGCCCTCTCTTCGCCAGATTCGTCGCGAGGTCGATCGAGGTTGAGGGAGAGAAAACTGCCGTCCGGTATCTGGGCAACGAGGTCGCCGAGATCGGGTTCGTGTCTGGGTGAACTCAGAGTACGTGCTCTGAGCTTGCCTTCATGAGTTTTCTTCCTTCCGCCGTCCTTTTTCGTGGGCGTTGGGATGGGCGAGCGAGAACTGGCTTGGCCGAACTCGTCGAAGCTGGGCGTGGCGACGAGGGGGTTCGCTGTTGTTGTTGTTGCTGATTTCTTTCCTGGTGTCGAGGTCGTCCTTGAGCGCGAGAATAAGCTAGGCATGGAGAGAAAAGAAAAGGAAAAGAGAAGAGAAAAAAAAAAAGAGAGAAAAAAAAGGACTTCGGAGCTACTCGACGTGTTCTCTGAAACGAAGTCCCACTAATTTCTCAGGATCAGCCACTCAACAACAACAACAAGGAGAGAGTCAGAATCAATATTGGCAGTATCAATGTATTGTAACTACATCCACGTGGTCCAGCTCATACAACGAACCCTCGGTGTATCCGAGAGTCCCAGGGACTCCGCGCCAGATCGACTGTCGTCCACTCCTTTCCGTGTGATTGAGCGGGCGCTTCTCCAGCAGGCACCGAAAAAGCATATGGCACTGTCAAGTCCGGTCCTTGATCTGGCACTCCCAGAGGCCATGAGATCACAGGTCGCTGACCATTGGGCGCATACCTCATCACTGCGGAGGAAGGTTTGGGCCGAGATCGAGCGGAACAGATGCACATGATCAAGAAGACAAATAATACTCCTGAAAAGGGACCATCAGCGCCATCCTTCAAGTTGTACGTACATTAAATCTATGCCCACCTGTTCCCCCCACCGCAGCTATGAGCACTCCTGCGTGATGGCTAGCCCAGTAGCAGACGTTGGTGCTTCCCCTACAATTTGTCAGTACACTAGTTATTTGACCCCCAGCGTTACTTACAACGTAAAGTCACAGTGAATCTCCGCACGAACGACAGGCAAACAAGACAAGAGTATCAATGCCAAAACGGTGTTCAAGGAATCTATAAAAGTTGAGCGACCGCTTCCTTGTCAACAGTGGCTCAGGGACCTACACATGCTGTTTCGTACCGATTTACAGTTAATTAATCTCTAGGGTCGGACGAATAAGAACGAATGGCGGAGGAACTGCCCAGCAGTACAAGGAAAAAAACTGACCCATCTCCTCGACGGCATACTTGAACGTGGAGATAATTTAGCCATGTTTATCAAGACCTGTGGTTCATGACTTATGATGCACGAAACTGATAGATGGACGTGAAGTTGATGGTTACCCATGTCAGCTATGCTCCACGTAGGCTGATGGCCTAGTCTCAAGCCCCAGCCCAGTAATTATTCCCGTGACTTACAAGTTCCGGTCAGCTCGGAGATATCAACTGAAGATTTGGTGGCAAGTGATAAGGCAAATATATCCTCATTGGTTTATGGTCAAGTGTTACAGCTAGGATTGCTGGAAACGGTCTCTAATGTTTCAAAACAGGAGTCACGGTCATTGACACTGGCAGTGATAGTCAAGTCTCTTGCAAACGCGCAGAGCGTTGCAGGGATCTTCATACCTCACGGAAAATGTATGTAAGCCAGCCGCCTTCTACATTTTCCGTCGATCCCGTATCATGCCGAGACCCCTGCCTTGTAGGTCGGAACAACACATCAGTGGCTGTGGGTTTGACGCCTAGAACTCGACGCAATACTACTAATATAAGTCACATCTAGCTATCGATCTAGATACATGCGGAGACTCCTATTTCCTCTCGATCCACGCACCACTAGTCACGGCCGGAGCCTGGGTACACACTAGCTGACATACACAGAGACGTATGTGTATGCACGTATCCACCGGCCGAAGACCCCGAGGTCCGAACTCACCGCTCCCTCCTTCGCAACAGCGAACTTGTACAGGATAAGTAACAGTTCTACGATCAGCAAACCGCTGTTACCCTGTCGATAATCCGTCGCGCCGCCAAGAACCCATGAAATGCAATTTAATAAATTAACAAAATCGAGGTATCCACACCGCCACGTGATTGCTATCGGACGGATAGCTGGAGGTCGTCGTCGCCCGCGAAGCGCGCAAAACCTACGAAACAGAACTCGTCAACGACCGGTGATGAAGGTCGAGACGATCCCTACCTCGTTCCGCCTCCTCCAACGTACTGTCCAACACTTCGCTCCGAGAATCGTCCACCGCGACGGTTTTTCTGACGGCTGCCGCAGACTCCGACGTCGAACACCCCGCCTCCTTCCAAACCTCCCCAACTCCTTCCACATCGCCGCCTCCCTCCATCATATGTCGATCATGTTGTGATTGGTTCTTGTAGCTGTTGTTGTTGTGCTCCCAGTACTGCTTCGCCTCCTTCCAATTCCGCAGACTCTCCTTACCCGCCCACACGCTTGCGAACACGACGCCATACACAGACACCATGCCATTCACATATATGACGTCGCCCACATACCCAGAAAAGACGTTTTGAAAACTGATGATTAGCTGCACGATCGAAAAGAGGGTCGGGATGACGAAATTGAAGATTGCGATGCGGAAGAGGAACCGCACACGGTGAACCAACGACGCTAGAGAGAGAACTGAGCATCAGGGGAATGCGGAAACAGAATCGGAAATAACTTACGCTGTAGAACGCTGCTGCTGCCACCGCTGGGACATTCGGTGACGGTCCTCTGTCTGTAGATAGTCCAGAGAAACATGACGGACGCATAGCTGTTGTCGACGACCTGCGCTGCCCACTCTATCTTTAGATTGGGTAATGTAAAGTACGCAACGATGATGTCCTGATTGCCGGACCTCGTGGTATCACACAAGATCTTGAGGAAAACGATGACGTTGATCGTCCGAGCGACCTTGAGAAAGATGGGGAGGAACACGACGAGTGCGAATCGACCGGCGCCTACCCGACCGAGGTATGCAGAGACGAGGCGCATCAACAGGATGAGGTCGACTAGCATAGATAGAAAGATGCCGATGATCCCGCTCGCAATATACAACTGTGAGAACAACATTCGTGAACCTGAAATGAAACCATGGATGCCAAAGAAGCACGTACCATTGGCGGTAAAGGGTCCTGAGGAGAGAGTATGGCATGAACCTGTCGAGGCCGCAATCGACTTCTGAGGAGATGACGGGGTCAATTCAGCTGTCGACTCACTCCAGCGGTATCTGCAAGCACCCCTATGGAAACATCCATGGCGATTGCGAGGACATTGAGGATGAATATGGGCCGGCGGCGACTATGAGGCGTAGAATAGTAAAGCAGCGCAAACAAGAGGGGGACGAGGAGGATCAAGAACGTATGCGCAAGCATGAGCGATCGTAAGATGGGCGGTAGGTAATATATTCCTGAGGAAGTGACCGGCTCTTGGCTGGTGTCATTGGCAGCCATCGCAATGGTCGTGAACAGTCGTATCAAGCTGTCCGAAACGTCCGCGTTACATCCGACCACGCTGTAAAAGGATAATGAAAAAGACGCACGAGAAAGTCTTCGAGATTCGCCTCAACGGGGGACCTGGATACGCGCTGACTCTACAATATCCGGCGCTGCATCAGGGAACGGGCAGGAAGACACCGCGATCAACGAGCCGAATAAAAACAAAAACTCTGTGCTCCCTCCCCTGAGACCGGAGGCAATGGCTAGAACGAAGAAAAAATACAAAGGGGGGAATGGATTATCGTGAGTGTCGGAAGGGAAGCGGCGCACTTAAAACCTCACTAAAATGGTGTGATCTTTTCAAGTCAAATGGCATTGACCAAATCGTGAGAACAACGAACGAAGCAAGCCTGATCTGTGTAAATTGCAAGACACGCTGAAGGCTAGATCCTGCCATGGACTAGGCCGCCAAAGCCCAAATCAGTTGGGTCGGCGGAGCCGGGAGATGTGTTGGATTTGGTATGCATCGTGTTTCACTCCCATACAAGAACAAGGTCATCAACGCAGTTATGGTTATAGCGCATGCACTGCTCGGTTCTTTTCATTTGTGTTGGGGCCTGGATAGCGAGCACGATCGCCTGGGCTGCCTAGGTTAAAGGGGTGTGCTTCGACGGAGTTCCGAGAGGCCTTGAGATAGTCTCGTGTCTTGAAGGGCTCGCCAAGGGAGATAGCGCGAGGAGATGTGACAGACAGCCCTCGGAACCTCGGGCCGATGGAAGATTCCCGACTTGAATATGATCGACACTTCGACACTTCGCATGCGCATGATCATAACTCCAATGGCAGCAGTAGGGCCATCAATGAAAGAACTTACTGGTGACACACCTTCACGTCAGAACTATATTGAGTCATGGCGGCTCTAGTTTCCTTGCGTCGACCAGACTTTACCATGGTGAGAGGGAAAAGATCTGCTCTTGCTTGATATGCCATTGCATGATATTATCCTGGCAAGGAGCATCGGTGCAAATGGAGCGTAAAAGTTGCTTTAAGGAGCTGAAGTGATGTTCTGTGTAAACATGAAAACACTCCTGTTCACTTTAACCCCATCGTCACGATTGTATTGAGATAATGTTGATGAGAGGACCGCTTGTTGTTAGTTCATCGAAGTTGGTGTTTGAGGGTGTGTGAACTTCGAAGGTGGTGTACCAAAGTCCGATGCCTTTAGCTAATCCATGCCAAGTTCTCGCGACGTCAACCATCTCCGAGGCCAAAATATTATTTCAACAAGAACCTTGATCTCCTCTTATTTTACATGTCTACTGCACACTTCCTTGCGTCACACAGAGTCTTACTCGTAGATATTGATGGATGTGAACTGGAAGTAGGCGTCAATTACTGTCGACTCCGAGTCCCTGCTAACACATACCCCTCGGGATGGCGTGAGGCCCTTTGAAAGGTATGTATGTCCGAAGCTCCGAGTCCTTCAGGTTCAAGTTTCAAAGTGAAGTTGCTACTACAGTAGCCGGTCACCGACCCCTTTTGTCGGACGTGTGCACAAGAGCTGCCTTGACAGTACTCCTCGGAGACTTTCTTCGCCGAAAACTTCGACCTTTTCATTGACGAAGCTTGCACCTCAGGGTTGCCTCAGGGGCTAGGTTTTGAGCATGGCATCACGCCGATCACGTCATCTGCGCTCGCTCGCGACTCGCGGGATTTTGGGCTCACGCGAAAGATGCTACTAACTACGAAAGCTGGCTGCCTGCAACGAGCAACAACGCCGTGGAAGAATTCAAGGCTTGTCGTTGCGCTTCTTGACATTCGAAAAGGTGAATATGTGCACATCCGAACACCACGTACTTTTCGCTATATATACCTGCATGTGATACCTATGAGTTTAAGCGGCTGGTGCGAAC
Source organism: Leccinum arenicola (assembly GCA_038092295.1). Classification (NCBI taxonomy): domain Eukaryota; kingdom Fungi; phylum Basidiomycota; class Agaricomycetes; order Boletales; family Boletaceae; genus Leccinum; species Leccinum arenicola. Next base: position 6,809 of record JBBPQC010000093.1, on the reverse strand, counting down.
CATCCACCAATGCCCCTCAGACTCGATGTCTCCCCAAGTCGACTTAGGGGGCCTGACGGGAACGGGCCGGAAGTATAATTATGGTGAGGACGGTTGTGGATCTGAATCGTCCTTCTCGATACTGTACTGCCCGTCGTTACTGGCCATGGTACGTAGTACATAGTAGACAAAATGTAACTCCGGATCTCAGACTCTAAGTCTGGGCAGCTACGCGACTCAGGCTCCAAACGCGTCAGGCAGAGTTTCGTTTTTTTTTGTTCGCCGGCGAAGAAACAAAATCACACGATTGACATTGGTTTCGCACACGCGACGACTTCACCTCAATTCTTGGCTGCCGGGTATAACTTGAACAATCACCACAGTAGACTTATCTCGATTGAATTCACTTTTGCACAGTACTGTACGAGTACAGAAAAAACCATCCATTACATCGACTCCAGTCCAAAGCGGCTAAAATTAATATCCCCTCCATGATCAATGGATCTTAGAACAACGATGGACGGTGACTCGATCACTGACATCTGTTTGATGGTTCTTGCAGAACAAGAAAGTACAGTTCGCGCCAGATGAGCCGACTGCTGCGAGTGCGCCGACCGCGGCGAACAGTGCGATCAAGATTGGCGTAAGGCGAATGAACATCGTTGGAAGAGGAAGGACAAACATGGCTCTGACAGATATGATAGACGCGGTGAGCAGCCCTAGAAGTCTTGTGGTGTCCGTCTTGCCTGAAACCTAGCCTAATCATCGGGACGGTCATGGTAACAGACGGTAGCTGACCACAACCAATCCTCTGATAAAAGGTTTAGGTGCATATGGGTTATGTATATGAAGCCTCGGGTTCGACTGTATCAGCGCCTAGGTCACGGTTGGATCTCGCTGACGGCTCAAAATGATGTTGCGTCTGATTGATCTGTCAAAAACAAGATTGTAACCGGATTGTAACAGGTTTCAACGGCGCTCCAAGTGACTTAACATGAATGCCCTGGTGACTGTACCACCGTTTCTGTCTCGCATTCCATGAAAGGGGACTGGCATTGGCTGAAAAATGCGCGAGAAAAGGGCGATGAGAGCTGAAAGAGCGACAATCGGATTTGGACAAAGACGAGAACACGAAACAGGGTGGAGAGGCCCTGGATCTCTTCGATGGCATCCAGTGAGGATGCGGAGGGCATATGTGTGTAGAGAAGAGGGCAGCGCTGTCGGGTCGGATCTGGAGGTGCGCACAAGACTTCATCAATGTTCAAATGTCCAATGCAGTACTGACAATCCTACTCAGTGGTAGGAATCTTAGAAAGAACGGCGACCATGCAGGAGTCGGTCGAGGATAACCATATGCAGGATATGGGTACCAATACTTCAAGAGAAAACACTGGTCAACCTTCACTCAGCTATGCCGACCGAGCTACCATCGCTTGTCATGTCTTGCGAAATGGGCGATCGGTCTTGTGTTCTGACCATGCCAAATTTTGGCAATTAGCATCACAATACCTAAATCGACCAGTTAGTTCAGCCACGTCCCTGCCTAAAAGAGGTCTTGACTCGACTCGCCTCGACTTTCCACATCCTCCACAACTGCGCTCAGATTATCACACCACGAACACTTGTATAGTTCCGTCTGGATAGCGAGAACGATCTCAAGGGCTACCTAGGTCGAAGAGTGTGGTTTGACGGAGTTCCGAGAGGCCTTGAGATAGTCTCATGTCAAGGGCTCGCCAAGGGAGATAGCGCGAGGCGATGTGACAGACAGCTCTTGGCACCTCGGGCCTATGGAAGATTCCCGGATATGATTGGGATATGATCTACAATCATGGGACTTCGCACGCACATGAGCATAACTCCAATGGCAGCAGCAGGGCCATCAATGAAAGAACTTACTGGTGACACACCTTCACGTCAGAACTATATTGAGTCATGGCGGCTGTAGTTTCCCTGCGTCGACCAGACTTTACCACGATGAGGGAAAAAATCTGCTGACTTGATATGCCATTGCATAATATCCTGGCAAGGAGCATCGATGCAAATGGAGCGCAAAAGGTTGCTTTATCAACACAAGGAGCTGAAGTGATGTTCTGTGAAAACACTCCTACCTATTTACTTAAACTCCATGGCCACGATTGCATTGAGATGATGTTGATGAGAGGACCGCTTGTTGTTAGTCCATCGAAGTTGGCGTTTGAGGGTGTGTGAACTTCGAAGTCCGATGCCTTTAGCTAATGCCAAGTTCTCGCGAGGTCGTTTGTCCCGCCATAAATATCATTCCAGTCAGATACTTGAAGTCTTTTTGAAAGAAATAGGTTCACCCTGGATCGATAAATTATGCTACGAATTGGAACTGTTCTATGACATTTTAAATAACTGATAAAGACCGCAGATACTTTACATACACTTGTTGATTGTTGTGGCACGAAAGAACGAAAGGTTTCCGTTTATTTTACACATCTGCTGCACACTTCCTTTCGCCACACTTAGTCTTACTCGTAGATATTGATGGACGTGAACTGGAAGTAGGCGTCAGTGAAAGCGGATGGGTTGTCTGTCATGAATTAGAATTAGCGACAGAGGACACGAAAACGGTACTTTTTCTTACCATTCACGTAGTCTGGTTGGGAGGGGGAAAGCGCAGTCTTTGAGTGTGTTCGAGTTGGGATGGGGAATGTCACGTACCGACGCAGTCCGAGGGACATCCAGAAGCGGCATAAACATTCGCGTTACCAGCCCAAGCACCGCCTACGTACAAATCTAAGTAAGTCCTTGGACTTTATGAAGAATGCTCGACCAAGGCTCACAGAAAGTCAGGTTTATGATGATATTGTTGGCATCAAAATGGGTCGCCAAGTCACAGTCTGTGTTCGGGAAGTATGCAGAAGGCGTTCCCTGTAAACAGCCCTATCAGCGGATGCTCGAGAGAACGCGAAGCAGCGACTCACCCAGTTGCTGGTGTCCACAGTAGCTGCACCACTGGTCGCGTCCGCCGGTGCTGATGCATCCCCGCGTTCCCAGAACCAGATACTGATGTAGTCTGTTGTGCGCTCTATCGCATACCTAGCGGGTCTTTCTGAGATAGTCCTCAAATAACAAGGTCTGTGAAACACCCACCATCCGCCACCGATACTGTTGAAGCCGGGGCCGAAGCTATTTTGATCCTCGGTGAGCTGCACCCCACAACCAGCATTGCCATCGACTAAACGGGGTAAGTTTCGCTTCTAGACCGAAAGGTTCGAGTGCCAACCTGTAGTGTCGCAGTCGGTGGTAATGGTCGTCCTGACGCAAATTATATTGAGAAGGCATGGTCATAAAGTGCACAATTCTCTCCATACCCGAGTTGCGTGACACCAGAAGCGGGCATTGAACAATCTAGGAAGAAATGATGTCAACTGCACTGTCAGTGAAGGACAGCAACCCTACTTACCGGGGCTCGTATGCAGTGTAGATTGATTCGGCTCAACGTCGTTTACTCCCTCGACGATATCGACCTCGCCCTACAAAAATGAGCACTGGGGGCCATATGTGATACGGAGAGAGCGTACGCCATCAGGCCAGTTGGACTCGTTGGTCTCCCAAACGGCCTAGGTACGAATATTGACTCCATTTGCTTCACGTGTGCACCAAAAACACTCACGGGCCACGTGCTTTAAGCGTCAATCAGATATTCAAATAGAAGTAATTGATAACCGCTATCATGGGGAAACTCACCCGCATCCTTGTGGCATATGGGGCATATCGAACCTGGGTGAAAACAAAAAAGGTCACATTCACACACGCGTCGAGTTACAACACAAGGACAGCGTACACTGCGACGTGGGTCGTATACTGATTGTTAGAACGGATCCGTACCGAGTTGCGTCCGGGGTCACTGGCTGAGAGCACGGTGGTATCGTCTGCGCGCATGATGAACGTGTCGCTGGTGGCATAAGTGAGATTCAAGCTCTGAGCTGTCGCTTGGTCGACATAGTTCCTGCATCGCAGGAAGAGCGTAAATGAATGCCGCATAAATCAGCGTGAAATCACTTACACGCGGCCGTCGGTGGGATCGGCGATAGCTTCGAAGTTGAAGGAAGTATAAAAGGCTTCGCCAACTATGCATTCGCTGAGACTGTACGTTGCGCCCGCCAACGCAGATCCGACAAGCGACGCGAGAACAAGGCTACCGTCTGCGTTCAAGAACTTCATAGTGGTGTATAGAGAGGGTAAATGTTGGCAGCAAAGTGTGCCCATCCATTGTATTTATGCTTCAACGGAGGGGGCCGGTCCAGTGACGATGAGAATGTGGAGTCCTGGCGAGATGCACCATGCGGTACCGCTACCAATTTCACTTCTTATCCAAAGTTGCTGGGATCCGGGAGAGTGAGGTCCGCTATTCCGAGAGTTTCCGACCAATGAGAGAGCGGGGAAGAAAGGACTACGCTGTTGTTCTCCTCCAGCACAGCTCATTTTCTTCCTGGAGCGTTGCCGAAACAAGTAAATATACCATCCCAGCGCTCATGGACCGCCTGCATGATCGAAGTCATGCGCCACCGACAAGGATGGCGAGTGAGAAGAAAGTTGCATGTGACGTACGGTTTGAATGGTCGTAGATCCATGTCCAGAAACAGTTGAGCTATGGTGAGACTTCCCCATGATGCTCACGATGTTCGGGATGGACACCTTATGCATAGTATTCTTTCGGACACTTGCGCACGCGGTGGCACTCGGAAGACTACTAGATCCGCTGGGGCCTGGGGTCACTTCATGCTAAATTTGAACTTGTGCAGACGTTGAAAATAAGAGGATCCGACCCTGATGCAGATGCCATGATGGAGTGCCGGCGATCGAATGGTTTGATGATACTGGCAACAGTTCAACTTGTTTCCCCGGCAAAATACCGGTGGCAGTGCCAAGTGAGTTTGAACGCGGCCGCAGCGGCGCCCGGCGGCTGACCTCCAACACTTTCCCTTCTACTCCGATGTGCCTGTCAGCATAATCCGTTGCTATACCTGATAGACAGAAACGGGATCGACTTCATTATCGAGGTCAATATTTCGAGCGTACAAAGTTTATGCCCTCAAGATGGTCTTGAGGTTGCAACTTGATGCCGGGCCGTACCGAACAGGCAGGTCTCCGATGGAAGGACGTCAACTAACCAGTGTTTCTTCTAGAACATATAATGATCACATCAGCGTTGTCCGATGGGCCTCTTTCCCACCATCCCTACGCTCATCACATTCCCCACTGGGTCTACAGAAGTACAAGAACATGGCGGCCTGAGGTGACATCGATGTTCACCGTGATCTCGCTCTTCATCGGGGAAGGGTAGATGCGGCGAGGTTGTAATTTACTCCGTCCACATCACTGAAGATGATCGTACCGCAGAGTGAGCATTTTTCTTGTATTTTATCACCTCTCATTTGTCGTTCTACATTTCCGTCCGTGACACCGCTACAAATTGTCAGGTGCGCGGTCAGGATGTCGATCACATCATTCACAGAGGTTTCGGGCACCGAGCCTCTGTTTGACCTCAGAAAAGATACCAAGGACTCCCAGGCTCTCGCAATGTGCTTGCCGGAAAGGGTCTAGATTGTACCATGTCCACCATGTGCTCGAGCGAGACCACTAGGTCTACGTGGAAAATGTCGCCCATTGATGCCCGACGGAGACGAGGAACCCAAGTACTTTCCCTGGGTAAACCAACCTGAGATCCCACGCACGTGTATGAGGGCAAATAGCAAATAAATTAGTGTAGTCAAAGAGTACCTAACCGACCAACTCCAAGTTTCTAGATTGATGCGGTGGAGTCCGACGATGTCCAGGGGTGGAGTGAATCGTAAAATCATGATCAGGTATGTATCTGCATATATGTACTCGAGAATACATACTATGTACGTTCAAGAAATCCTTCTCGAGGCATTCTTGAGGCTTGAAGCTTAAGCAAGTTCCTGGCAAGGAACAAGAGTCGTATAGGGTCATTGATTCGAAAAGAGCGCATCTGCAAAGCTAGCTTATAACGTCACAGTTTGACGCACTCTTGTAGGCCACTCCAATCTGGGTTCTCAAAACTCGAGTGAAAAGGAGGATATCATAGGGTCCTTACAATACCTTTTTCCGGGACTATTCTAAATAGTTACCTGGGCAACCTCTCAGCTCTGGCATGCACATTATAATGGGCTACCATTCAAGTTGCGTGCCTGAGAGCGACTCGAATCAAAGGCAATCATGCACGTTGACGCACGGAGGATATCATCCGAATTGCAATGACTCACCACGGTACTACCCTGATTTTCCATATGGGATGTGAGGGTACACTTGAGTACCTTTGAAACATTGACTGCTGAATTTCAGGGATCGTACAGACCATCTGACGGAATCAATGCCGATCTTTGTTTGAAAAGTGTATACGAGCCTTTCTGCCGAAGCATCTTGATTCAGTGTACACGATGCACATTATGATGCATATACTCACTGGAGCGCTTAGGATGGAGACTCGACGCCATGATGTCTGCCAACAACGCTCTGCTAACCAACCAACCTCCGTGGCTCGCCTGAGGCGATTTGTCCATCTTGCTGGCAGCACATCAAAACAGTAAAACGAGAACGAGGACGATTCTCTTCTTTCTGCTCCGAAGCAGCTATTTTTCGATCCATACATTCTCATCTATTTTTACCTTCGCCCAGGCTGCCACTTTGAACTTTCTTGACGGTCGTCTGCCACAAGATGTTGGTAGGTTGATGCATGATATCACGATCTTTTCGTACATGGGTGATGCAACAATACGATAATTGTCGTACACCCATATATCATAGGGTTGTATACACTAGTCCTGTACATATATTCC
>JBBPQC010000092.1:0-44884 GCA_038092295.1 Leccinum arenicola | reverse complement strand
CATACATTTGTTGATACTACTCTGATAGTTTGAACATTGGTAGGTTAGCTCTTGATCATGCTGAACTAATTATGTTAAAGGACTGATAATCATTCATCAAGTACACCAGCGCTGAGATAACATTTTCCTTGGTATGTATTTCTTGTACTATCTGTTCATATCCTTAACTTGCTGATGCCAACTTGGCAATTACTGATATTCAATGATCCAGAACTTATCTTATTATATCAAGTTTATATATGTTTGTAAGATCCATCTGGCTATATCAGCTCCTCACCAATTTCCTGATGCTACCTGAGGTACTGGAGTAGGCAGGGACATTCCTTGACAGTGGTCTCAGAGCCTCTGCTCTACGAGCTGTACTGCGTTCAAGCAGTTTTGCTCTGGACTGTTCCCGCTCAACTCGTGCTCATGCTCTGAGAGCCACAAGTTTGAGAGCTGGGTAGGAAGATCTCGGGGCTGCAGGTTCGTCAAGGAACCGTGCACGCGTCGAGGACGGTAAGGCATGTGGAGTCCGATACACCGAAGAGTGAAAGGACATAGTGGTTTGATCACTTACTTGGTCTATGTCCGAGGACAATGACAGTACAGTCTCTTGATTAGGCGGAAAGGAGGTAGACGAAGTACCTGCTCGTACACGAGCTGCTCGCCAATCAGAGAAAGATGGTACGTCAGAATCGTTTCCTGGAAGATAGCCAAGTAGTAAAAGGAAATTGGTGATGGTAGCAATCTCCTCTGCACGCGTAACAGGTGAAGACATCGTGTATACGTTCCGACGATAGTCACTTCAACTCAGACAGGTCCGCCGTCTCCAGTCCGAGCAGCCCCTCACCCTACAACAATACTACCACCCAGCTGTCTTCGGCCGAGCTCCTGCACACCCGCTTGAGCACCCTTGCAACGGTGTTCTACAAGCTGTGCCCGTGATTGACCCCAAACCAGTGCTCTCCCCACTACGTGCCATTCCTTCCAGTTCACCGCACCAGTGCAACATGAAGGTCAAGTTCCGTCGCCTGTGCGGGACACCATCTTCACATTGCCAACGTCACCAAGTATGCCCACCAGGCCCAGTCCATCAACCTATCAGACCCAGACATTCTCCAACACCACCTCGACCCCCACTTTGCCCAACTCAATGCCCTGCGTCGAGCTCAAGCTCTGGCAAGAGGCATTCCGCTTTGTGGATGGTGTCCACAACCTCCTTGTCATCATGGCTCAAATACCACCTCGCCCAGTCATGATGGCAAGTTACTAAGACAAGCTCACCGAGACATTCTTCGCCAGCAGCAACTTCTCTACCATGCCGCCGCCGCCTCCATCAGGCTGCGGTCCACTGTTTCAGAGGCCAGTATCTCATTAGTGCACTTGCAGTCCCAGTCGGGCAGCATGCCGACAAAGGCGACGGGCACTCCAACTTGAAGAGCACACGTCTTACTGCCCTCCTTAGGCTACCCAAGGCTACCTACCTGTGCCGGTCTCAAAGATGACCTTGTTCTGTGCCACCGGCTCACCATATGCTGGCTACCACCTCATCCTTTCCCACTGAGCCCTCCTCTCCCGCCTCCTTTCCCAGCGCTCTCAGGTTTACAGCACTCTCAAAGTACCTCAACCTTGTCAAGCCCCGCGATGACATTGGCCCTGAACAAGTTGAAGCCTATGTTGCACGCCACAGTGAACTCCATATCCATGTAGACCATACCTCAGAGACTATCTCCTTTATCAACGAGCCCTTGGCCCACTCGGACAGGTCCTCCATCTCCGGTCTGAAAGCAGCACTGGCTCGGAGTTGATCACACACCACAGTGAAGTTGTGGAGTGCTGTTGCAAGGGTGTTCAAGCGGGTGTGCAGGAGCTTGGCTGACTCAATGGCAGCTGGACAGTAGTATTGTCGTAGGGTGAGGCCCAGGAGCTCTCCTCTGGAACTGTGTGCCAGTCCACCCAGTTTGCCGAACTTGTTGCTGCAGCCAACGCTGAACGGCACGCCTTCTCTCTGCACAAAGCCCTCGTTGCACGCCACAGGGAACTTCGAGGAGCAGAAAGAAAATGAAGGCATCAAAAAGAAAGAGATCGAATGTGCAAGACAGGAGATCGAGTTGATCAGGACAGAAGAGGCCAAGAAGCTCGCTCAAGACTTAATGAAGCATGGGCTCAAGGTGTCGATGTGCTACAAAGCCTCCCAACGTTCTAGGAAACATTGACATTGGGTGTCAGCCCATGTGCTTCCTAAAACAGAACGTTGGGTTTCGAGACTACTCCACCACCATTTCTCTTCTGCCGCTTAGTAAATGTGTGTGAAAGAAAAACAGACTTGAAGTTCAACTCCTAGATCCTCTGATTACGTGCTGAACATGTCCAACGGTGCCACCTTCCTTCACTTCATCGATGTGCCTGTCTTGTCCACATCGTCTCAAGTGGATTCAGGCGACTATGCCATTAATGATGACCACGTTGGGTCGATCGCACATTGCCGTCTTGTCATTCGATGATGATGACGAATTCTTCGCCATTCTGGGACCTTCAATGTGCCAATGTGCTTGATACAGGCACCTCAAGTGATCTCCTCGCCCCCTCACTTCTTTCTCGCCTCTTGTGGCATAACGGCTGTTGAACGCATTGTGAACCATGTAAATGGTGCGTCCAATGACGTTTCTCACATCCTTCTCTGTTGATCGTGCACTACCAGCTGCCTGTGACAACACCATCACCCCCGGCAACCTCTGTCTCCCTCATCCACATCAACTTGAACATCGATGACGGATCCCCAATTGCAGCGCCAATAATCTTGTTGACACTTCACTCAACGCCTCTCACTGCTGTCAGTGACCTCGTTAACCACGACCACGGTACGTCCCTCAAGATTGCTTACCTGTCTATCAGCCTTCTCATTGCCCCAGACACAAATGCGCTTGACCAGTGCAATCACGCCAACTCCTCACTCTCGTGTGCCCTTGTGGTTGTGAACATGGACAATGACATCTCTTTGTCATGCTATAGCGCCACCTTGCCTTCATCCATTTATGAGAATGCTGCATTCTCGTGCATTGGAAATGCTGAAACTGTCACCCACATGCTACCTTCTCGATGCTACTGTCGACACACCTCCTCTTCCCCCTCGTCACCTCCTCTTCCAACAATGATGAGCCTCTCACTGCCTCCTTCGTCATACCTCAATGTTGATTCCAAGATCTTGAGTCGATCACACAATTTGTCTAAAGTTGTGCAAGACAGTACAGCCGAGGTCGACTCAGATCAGCTGATGGAATTCACAAACCCCCAAGTCACCTCAACAGGCAGCTGTCTGACCTGTTCCCTTCTACACCTGATCTAATGCCGGAAAGCCAAGACATCACTCTTCAAAGGCAGTTGTCTGACCTGGTCCATCCCTCACTTTTCTTCATCCAGGAATACCTGTAGACCACTCGGACATTCAGGAGACTGTCATTTAGTCTTCAAGTGAAGAGGGAAAGGATTCGGTACATAAGTATATAATATATTCGGCAGAACAAGGCTGTCGTGTTCTTATACAGTAATCAAATGATCCAAATCACAGGCCTCTGGATCTCACTCCAACCTGTCAACAACTCAGAATGTTGCACATGCTCGCACGGAGCAGTCAACAATAGCCACTGCCTGAGGTCACTTCAGAAATACCGTTTTTGATACGGACTGGTAACCAGTGCTATGTGATGCACTGTCAGCACTTTAGCATGATCATCAGGTGGCACTGCACGATCTACAGGATACATTCTTGTTTCTTTTTTCTTTTGAATCATCAGGGTCGGGATGCAGTCTCTATGTATTCCTTTTCCTTTCTTCCTTCTCTGCTTATCACCTTTACTATGCATTCACCTTGTAATATAAGATCTCAGGCGATTTCGTATCCCGTTCCACATCACTGATGATCTGTTTTCGTCCTATCTTTGTTCCTCGTTTCTCCTATCTTTGATCTGATGTTCTGACTCGTGATCTTGTCATTACCTCGTCATTGCTTACTGTATTGATAGGTCACCCACAGTTTGTGTTTTGAGGTCTAGTCCAGACCGGTCCAGTTTTTTCATATTAGGAAATTTCCAGGACTGGTTATGGTCTCAGTCTTGCCCAAATAAGGCAAAAGACTGGACCGGACTGGACCTTAAAATACTAGTTATGCTTGCTTGACTATATCCTTAGCCTCTGCTTCATCCCCATCCTCAAGTCTATAGCCAACCCTACCTGGGCCAGCTGTAACAAAAGCTCTAACTTATCTCTTATGGTCACCATCATTGTGATCCGTTGCCACCATTACTTCGAGAACCCTCTACCAAAGACTGGAGCATAATACTCCCTCCATCCCTAGAAACCCCTTAGCCACTTTGTCCCATCAGCACTCGCTATCTACCTCCTCTTGGAGAGAAGAATCCACAACCTCAGAATACTTCCCAGACTCACCAGACATCCCTCCTCAACATTCTAGTGACAACTCGGAGGACAAGACTGACTCTGAACTCCCCCTCCTATCCTATGAAGAACAGGAAGAAACTCTTTCCTTCGACACAGAACTCACCCACCAGCTCTCCTCTAGCCTAGTCCTCCCTCGAGTGCCCACTCCTCCTTCCCCTTCTTCTCATACTCCTAGCAGAAACATCTTTGCTCATCCACTGTTGAACCCCACCCCTTTACCTCAACCACTCCTTCCTATGTCCAAACCCATCGAATTCTGCCTCTCTGCCCCAGATCCCTATGATAGCAATTAGCACAAAGCTTTACCTTGGTTATGCTCAGTACAAAGATATCTTGTCATCAATAAGGAGATTTATAAGCTTGATAATCAGAAGATCTGTTATGCCCTCTCCTATATGAAAGAAGGGAACACTGCTACATGGGCCGACACCTTCACTGCAAAGCATCTTGATGCAGGGAATACTACCCTCAGAACTTGGGATGACTTTCTTAAAGAGTTCAAAGCGACCTTCAAACATTCCAATTCTGCAGCTAACGCTCTCTCACCTGGCTTACTACCCAGAGGATGATCGAGAAATCCCCTGGCAAATACTCCACTGTGTCCCTGGCCTCCTACATTGTCCAATTCCAAAGCAACATCGCCGTCTCAAAAGTAACTGAGGAATTGACCCTCTGTTACTACTTCTCCTCGGGTATTCCTTCTTCCTTATCTGGAAAGATCTACCTCATGGAGGAAGTCCCTACTACCATCGCCAAATGGTACTCTCATGCCCAAAGGATCAACGACCAACAACGTCGGGCTTTCCTCACCTCTTAGCAGCACAAAGGGCGATCCTTCGCCAACCCTTTCTCCTCCACCACCACCACCATTAAAGAACGAGACCCTAATGCTATGGATGTCGATGCTGTCCGCACAACTATTCCAAAGCTCACTCCCTCGGAAAGGGAGCAATGCTTCAAAGAAGGACTTTGTCTTCACTGCAGAAAGTCTGGTCACAATGCTGCTTCTTGTTCCACATTCTCGACCAATGCCTCCTTTTTCAGGAAGACAACTAGGAAAGTCGCTAAAGCCAAAGAAGACCTACCTGACCTGGATGATGACGAAGATGATGATGAAGATGATGACGATAAAGCAAAGATTGTAGGAAGAGTTAACCTCAATCTGGATTTTTGAAAAGAAGACCTCATTCAATGCAAGGCTCTCGGAGACTATCGCTACATGTGCACCTGTACTAGTATCTTCCTTCTCTAAAGCAATAAAGATTCCTATTTCTCTGGTAACTCCCTTGCATTCCTTAAAAGTCATTGAAACTTCCACTCTCATCAACAGTAGTGCAGAAATCTCCTGCATCAACTGGGCTTTCGTCCGAAGGAACAACCTCCCTCGAGACTGCCTCCCACTCCCATCCAAGTACAAAATGTGTCAACCAATCCACCCACCAGAAAGGCGACATCCTCTTTTCTACCATCCTCTTTCTGGACATCGGAAAAGTCACACAGAAAGTCGTCTTCCATATCATGGATTGTGGAAATGAAAACATAATCCTAGGACATCCCTGGCTCCAAAAGGCCAATCCCATCATCGACTGGAAAAGACAGACCCTCACCATCCCAGAATCTGTGGATCAATCTGCAGACCTATATCACTTGCATGTTGCCAATCACCAATGGCACAACTCCCATTTCCATAGACCTATGTAACTACTCCCCTTCAAAAACCAAACCCCTTCATCACACTGAAGTACACCCCACTCGCAATAAAAGGTTATACAGCTTTCTCAGCTTCAAAACTGAATCCCAGTTCTGTGAACACGCTACTGTCAATAAAGTCCTTTGTTGAGTAATACACTGTGGTTCACGTTTTATTCCCAAAGGCTCTCCTCTAGTCGCTTGCCTCACCACTGCCACTAACCTTGTGGTCAAAGCAGAGAAATCCAAGCCCAAAACTACTCTTCCTCCAGAATATCCAGCATACTCCTCATTTTTCTCCAAAGAAGCCTTATCCCGTCTTCCTCCCTCTCACCCCTATGATCATGCCATCTAGCTAGATGACACTTCGTACCCAAGATCGGGAAGGTCTACCCTCTCTCCCCTGACGAACAGAAAGCTACTGAAATCTTCCTCGATGAAAACCTTTGTAGTGGAAAGATCCGACCTTCCAAATCCCCCCAAGCGTCTTCCTTTTTCTTCATAAAGAAAAAGGATGGAAAACTACGCCTATGCCAGGACTATTGATATCTCAATTCTCATACTACCTGCGACGCATACCCCCTTCCCCTCATCTCCAACCTCATCGATAAACTCAAAGGAGCTAAAGTCTTCACCAAGTTCAATGTCTGCTGGGGCTATAACAATGTTCATATCAAAGAAGGAGATCAATGGAAAGGTGCTTTCATCACTTATAAGGGCCTCTTCAAACCCACTGTTATGTTCTTCGGAATGAACAACTCCCCCTCCACCTTTCAATGTTTCCGGGATATGATTGCTGAAGGATGGCTCTGTTGAGAGGATAAGAGCGTAACTTGAAGACTTACAATAAGTGGGAACTAAGAGAGATGTTGTGGTTGTGAAGAAAGATAGAATGAACTCCTATTCAAACTCAGACGCTTGCTGAGCTATCTTTATACAATACAAGCATGTGAACTATTTACTATATTGTACTCTCATGCTCGTATTTCAACACTCTCTCTTGCTTAGTATACTACTTTAGTGATACACAAGTGATAAGAGAATAGATCATCTGCATAGTAATTAATATTACAAGTGAGCGTTCAGTCAGAGTAAAACTCAAGACCAAGTTGGGATCAACACTCAGTGAACTTCTCAAATATAAGGTTCTTTGTGAACATATCAGCTGGGTTTTTTGTTCCTTCTATATAGAACAGCTCAATTATTTTGTCCTGCATGATTGTGTCTTGGACGAAGTGGTATCGAAGCCGAATATGTTTTGATCGTTTTTCGGTGACTGGATTTTCTGCCATGAAGAGCGATCCTTGATTGTCACCACAAATGGGGATCAGGCGCAGCTTATAGCCGAGCTCACCCATCATCTGCCAGATCCAAACTGCTTGACGAGAGCAGTCACTCAATGCCATGTATTCTGCCTCAGTAGAGAAGAGGGCAGTGGTTTTCTGGAGATGGGAATTCCATAGGAAAACCCCTTCCACAAGTTTCAGGTAAAAGCCTGTTTGTGAGTGCCCTGTTTGGACATCTTGACCCCAATCGGAGTTAGTGCATGTGATGATGCCTTTCCCATTTTCACCATTATAGACTAGCGAATACTGACGCGTACCGAGTAGGTATCTGCATATGTAGTATGCTTTGTCGAGGTGATCTTGGGATGGGTTTGCGGCTTGTCTAGCCAGTTGGGTAAGATAGGTTGTTCACAATTGTCGTCTTCAGGTGCACCTCAGGGTGTGTCATCTTCTTCCAGATCTTGAAGTTGATCAAGGGGGTGTCATCTTTCTCCATAGACATTCCCACAGCGAAGTGGGGGTCGTCTTTCTCTATGAGAACAGTGAGGGCCAAGTGGAGGTGGTAAAGGGTGAGGAGGTCGTTCCAGAGCTCCGAAGGGGGGAGACTGGAGAGGGGTGAACTGGACGCAGGCAACACACAGTCTCGAGGTGGAATCCTAGCAGGGGCATCACCAAGAGGAGGACATGGTCGGCCATTGCCATCTGAGTCAGAGGAGTCAGGTGGGGCAGGGCGACCATTGTCAGAAGGGTTTGTACCAGTTGGGTTGTGGCCAACTGGTCGATGGGGTGCTACTTTTGGGCAGCGAGGAAGCAGATGTTCATTGAAAACAGCATGTCCTGCAGTGAAGATTGCACCAGTAGGGCACAAGAATATGAAATTCTTATCACTGCCAGCAGCAGTACCAAGATAAATCATCAGTTCTGATTTAGGTTGGAGTGTGCCTCCTCAAGTTTCAGCTGGGATATGCACATATGCACCACAGCCAAATACTCGAATATGAGAAATCAAAGGTTTCTCCCCCTTAAGCAGTTCGTGGGGGGTTCTCCACCCAAGACGAACCATGGGAGTTTGGTTGTATATGTGAGCGGCATGCTCTAATGCGAATTCCCAGGTATTTAGGGGGAGGCAGGCATGTAACCTCATTGCCTGTGCTTTATCGGAAAGTGTACGAATTAGTTGTTCAGCACATCCATTTTGTTGGTCACCGTGCATATGGAGCGGACTGGTAAATGTGAGTGCCGTTGTCCTTCGTATAGTCGACGAAAGCTTTGGAGGTGAATTCACCACTTGCATCAGACATCCAGCCCCTGATACGAACATCATATTGGTTGCAGACATAGGCGAAGAAGTGTTTAACCACTTTGATAGTCTGGTCCTTCAACATGATGGGATTTACCCAAGCACTGGATGTGTAGTCATCTAGGAAGACCACAGCATATCGATATCGATGATGTGATTCAACTTTGTAAGACTTTAGGTCGGCGTGAATTAATTCAAAGGGAGCAGAGGCCCACGTCTCACTATGAGGGAAGGGATGATTTGGCTGTTTGCCTAGCTCGCATCCCAGGCATATGGGATTTTAAGTCGGTATTTCGATCTCAGGGAAATCTTTAATGTGTTTCCTGGCCGCTTTGAGGACATCTCGAGAGGGATGGCCTATTCTCTTGTGCATGGTATCATAATCTACAGAAGCGAGTGGTGATGTGCATCGGTTCTGGGGTTGAATGGTTGGTGCACATAGCCAATACATGGTGTCCCCATGTGTATGGAAGGATAATATTATCTTCCTGGAGCACTTATTGAAGAATTCAATTAATCCGTTCGACGCTTTCAAAGTTAGACAATTGTCTTTCTGTAAGAGCATCCCCATGGATATGAGTCGAATGTTACATGTGGGCATGTAAATGACTGGTGACAGTTGCACAGTAGTGCTTTTGTATTGGATGAGTACAGTTCTAATGCCTAGGATAGGAGCTTTCCCATTGGTGGTTTGTGAGTAGGTTGAATTTTCGTACTCATAGTATTTGGAGAAATCGTTGATATCACACGTAAAATGTGAGGATGCTCCTGAGTAGAGTGGCCACATATCAGGTGGCAGTTGGTCCGCTTTTCCTTTTCCCTTTCCTTTACAGTTGTTGCACATTGTTTGTGAGGAAGTAGTAGATTTATTACTATCTACTACAAAAGTTCGAGCACAATGTAAACTACATATCTGCGGTGAAGAAGTCCGCACTGGCACAGCAGTGTTAGTGTAGTTTGGGCAAAGGAATGGAGGGGCGTACCACATATCTTCAATGATAGCATCATTGAAGAAGCAAGAAAGGTACTCATCTCGCTCTTGGGCATCTCCCAACGAGACACACTGGCAGTCATCGTCTATCTCGTCAACATCCTCCAGGACAGTGGGAAGGTCTAAAATGGAGCAATCAACTTGGATTCCGAAGGCGTCCATGTTGTCCGCACCTGCCATGACCATGTCATAATGGTCGAGGTGAGTCGAGCTGGCAAGCTCAAGTTGCTCGGTGTCCTCAAGGTGCTCAAGGAGAGTTTGAGAGGTGGAAGTGATGGAAGAGGGGAAGGGATGACCTGCCTCCCATGGAGTGCGACAAGTTGTGATGGGCTCGAGGCGGCAAATAGTCTCTGCAGTGGGTATAATCTCCAGTCATCTAGCGAGGGAGATGGCGGTGGTTGTCTGTGGAAACACTGGGGGCCCATATTGGGCAGCACCTATAGTGTGTGAGTTCTTTCGAACATCGCAGACGGGATGAGAGACCTCCTTAGCGGCAGGGTCGATGATGATGGGAGCGCAGATCATGTTGGCAAATACGAAGGAGGAGGAGGCTTTGGCCCTGTTGGCCTTGGTGGGAGCAAAGGTGGTGTCAGAGGCACTGCTCTCATTGTCAGAGAGTTCTTTGGCGGCAGCAGTCTTGGCTTTGGCATGCTCACGGCGGCTGCCTTGCTTCTGTTCTCCTTCATTGGAGCGCTTACCCTGACGGCCTCGTCGTCCTTGCTGCCACCATCTTCCCTTTGATCATCGAAGGTGGGGTCTTCCTCACCCTTCCTCTTGACGGCGGATATCTTGTTGGCCCTGTGGCCACCATCGTTGCTGGGTTTGCATCTAGAGACATACTGCTGCCAGGCAGCTGTTGTCATCCATTCTATGATGGTGAAAGTGATGGCATTGAGCTCATCGCCAGAGGGTTTGCTGTTGATGACTTGGGTGGCGAAGTCGGCATATTTGGGGAGCTTGGCAAGCACCATCATATTCTGGATCTTTTCAGGGATCTCATGATCAAACTTGCTGAGGGCAGTATGTTGAAACAATTAGACTTAATTGTTTAGTCATCAAGTCTAGAACTTACTTCTACACCATTCTTTCATTTTCTATGATGACTCATATCTCATTACTTTGCTTACTGATCAGATTACTGATCATGACTCATTATGACATCATCTGCAGTCCATATGACTCAGTGCTTACATATCATGATAAGAGTCCTATATGCTATTGGCTAGACTCTTACAGAATATTCCACCACATTCTATATACCATAACATGTACAAACAAACCATGTAGTATATAAGATGGACCCAGATGTCCATTCAATCTAAGTTGTTTTCACACCACTTCTTTCACTACTCTCATCAGCAAACTCTCTCAAGTTACTTCTCTCAATCCATTCATATGTTTCCTAGTAAGTTTTCACTAGAGATCTACTTCCTTTATATTTTCCTCTTCGGTTCTATACTTGAACCCTTTGGCTGCGCTATTAGAAGTCGTATAACTTCTAAATGATGAAGTGGCCCTGCATCTTAGCAAAGGCAGTGGCAGGATGGTTGTTTTCGGGGATGGTGAGTGCCATGAGTTGTTTGAACTCAGTATATGCGGAGGCAATGGAGGGGGCATCATAAGCATCCTTGATGGCTTGCCAGAGCTGTATGACCTTCTTGTCACGGAGGTCAAAGGAGGCATGGATGTAAGCTTCCATGTGAAGGGCAATGATGCTGCTTGCCTGGTCGTCGGTGTCATCCCATTTGTCCAGGAGGGCCTTTTGTTCATCACTGCACTCTTCATAGGTGCGTGGTTGGTGACGTTGAACATTGATTTCATTTTCAATGACGGTGTAGACGATGTCGAAGGAGGGGCGAGGACAAGAGATCTTGGTCCAGAGACCTTGAGAGCGAAGGGCTGCCATCATTTCACAGGCCCAGTGACGGTAGTTGCTACTATTGAGCTTGGTGATGTCTTTGTAGATGGATGTTGACACCCGCTATGGATTTAGTCAAACTCGATGGAATCGCCTCTCAGTTCACTCATTCCTCGGATTTGCCAATTTCTATCGATGATTCATAGACGGGCCACTACTCTGACATCGCCCACCCTCTCATAGATCTTACCAAGAAAGAAAAACCCTGGGATTGGTCTACCGCTTGCCAAACATCCTTTGAGCACCTCAAACAAGCCTTCCTATCCAAACCAGTTCTTCGCCTCACCGACCTCTCTGCTCCTTTTGCCATTGCCACTGATGCCTCTCATGATGCTATGGGAGCAATTCTCCTCCAAACTGATTCCAATGGTGGTTGGCACCCCTGCTCCTACCTTTCCCAATCCTTTATTCCAGCGGAATGAAACTATGATATCTATGATCAAGAACTACTTGCTGTCATTCGCGCCCTCAAAGCGTGGTGTCAGTATCTTCGTGGCTCATCCTTTCCTGTTCAGGTCTTCACAGATTACAAAAACCTCACCTTCTTCCACAGTCCCCAACATCAGAACCGCTGCCAAGCTCGTTGGCTTCTCGACCTTGCCAACTTCGACCTTAAAATTACCCATGTCCCAGGGACGCATCTTGCTGGCCCCGATGCTCTCTCTCATCACCCTGATAAACTCTCCCTCGATGCTGACAATGAAGATGTCACCCTCCTTCCCTCTTCACTTTTTGTCTGTGTTGTCAACACCATCCTTCGCAATATCATCTCCTCAGCCTCCAGCGACAATCTCCTTGTCCATAATGCCCTCCAAGCCCTTGATGATACCATTTCTCCTGCCTTTTTCTCTCGTCTTTCCGACTGGCAAGTCAATGGAGGTGTCCTTAGTTATCAAAATCGCGTATATATCCCAGACTCTGGCTCCCTTCACCATGACATAGTCACTCACTCCCACGACCACCCCTCCACTGGCCATCCTGGCTATCTTAAAACCCGCCAACTCGTCACTACTGAATATTGGTGGCCAGGTCTTGCTCAGTTTGTTCGCAAGTATGTCGAAGGCTGTTCCCTTTGCCAATAATGCAAAGCAAACACCCATCCTACCGTTCCCCCCCTTACTCTGATCAAGTTGACCTCCTCCCGCCCCTTCCAACAGATCTCCTGTGATCTTATTACTGATCTCCCCTCCTCCTCCAGCTTTGATTCTTTACTGGTCATAGTTGACCACGGGCTTACAAAGGGGGTAATTCTCTGTCCTACCAAGAAAACCATCACAGCCAAAGGGATAGCAACCCTTTTCTTTCACAAAGTATACAAACACTTCAGACTCTACAACAAAATCATCACTGATTGAGGCCCACAATTTGCCTCCTCCTTTGCATGAGAACTCGGAAAAGTCCTTGGATACAACCTCTCTCTCTCCACTGCCTATCCCCAAACCGATGGGGAAACCAAACATATCGAGGTCGAGACCTACCTCCAGATCCTTTGCGGAGACAACCCTACTACATGGGCAGATCTGATCACTCAAGCAGAGTTTGCCCATAATCATTGCCCTCATTCTGTAACCAGAAAGTCCCCCTTCTTCCTTATGATGGGTTTCGAACCCCGTCCCCTTCCTACTGTCATCGCCGATTCCAATCTCCCTGCTATCAAATCCAGACTCAAAACCCTTGCCACAGCTTGAGATGAAGCCCTCGCCACACATGAGCTTGCTCGCCAAGTTATGTCCACTAGAAATGGTAGAGGATTTACCCCGTTCTCGAAAGGTGACAAAGTCTGGCTCGAAGCCAAAAACCTCAAATGAAACCTCACCTCTCAGAAGTTTGCTCCAAAACAAGAAGGACCTTTTACCATCACCAAGGTCCTATCACCCATTACCTATCAACTACGCCTCCCTAAAACATGGAGCATTCACAATGTGTTTCATGCCTCCCTTTTATCGCCCTATCGCGAAAACCCTGTATACGGCCCAAACTTCCCTGCTCCACCACCTGATCTTATCGAGGGCGAAGAGGATTTCGAAATACTACACATTATACATCATAGAGGCCCCCTTAACAACTGCATGCATCTGATCCGATGGAAAGGATATACAGCTGAAGAAGATACCTGGATTCCAGAACGAGAATTAAAACACACAAAAACAATCCTTCTAGCATATAAGACACTCCATCCCATCGCTTTTCCTTCCTAACTCTTCTCACCTTAGAAACCCAATACTGCCCTCTCATAACAAAAAAAATCTCTACCTATGTCCCTTCCGACTCAATTTCTTCTGTATCTACCATGTCTCTTTCACCCCCTCCTTCATTGCATAGTTCTTCCTCTCCTACCAGTCCTTTGGCTCAAGGTTGTCTCCCTAGCCCTCTTGGTGGAACACCTCTGGGCCCTAGTGATCTTAAATAGTGTTTTAAGGTGTGGTCTGGTCCAGTCTTTTGCCTTATTTGGGCAAGACCGAGACCATAACCAGTCCTGGGAATTTCCTAATATGGAAAAACTGGACCGGTCTTTGTCAGTCTTTTGCCGGTCCAGTTACAGTTATTAACCAGTTGTCAGGGGTCTGAAAAATACTACCGATTCCTGGCTTACAGCCCATATTTTTTTCATCCAAATCAGTTCAGGGGCCGTTGAGATATGGTTGATTTAAGATTACATGTCATTCTCGAGTATATCTACTTAGAAAACCTATTTCTGAGAATAGAATAGCGTGAGATCGGCACTTAGAGGTGGCTGTACCGATGGTAGCCAGGTCATGTGGCTACATTATCCGCCAAGAATTATGTAATTCGGCCCATATGCGGCCAAATATGACCGAGCTCGAGTCATATGTCATTTTGGAGAAGGTACTTTGAGAAATTATCATAACTATCTCACATAAAATCGTACAAATGTGGGAAAATCAAGATAAATCGGTCAATATACTACCTAATAGGGGCTAGCCCAAAAGACCAGTCCTGACCAGTCTTCAGTCAGTCTTTTGATTTCGAGAAAATCAAAAGACCAAGACTGATGTAAATCAAAACCAGGATGGACCGGACCAATCAGGACCGGTCTTTATCAGGTAAAAATCAGTCTTAGGACCAGACCTCAAAACACTAATCTTAAATCCCCTCCTTCCTCCTCCGTCTCCCAGAATCTAGACAACAAACCTGCCATCCCCTAGCGCATCAACTCTCCCCCTCTTCCCGCTCATTCCAACATATACCATATAGCTACTGTTGATGTTCCCCTCTATGCCAACAGACTCAGGACTGACGATGCCTCACTTGAGGACCTGTGCAGGCTCCGCACCTATTTACAAGATGCCCGTTACACTAGGGATATTTACGCCTACACCGATGTTGAATCCCCTCTTCATTCATTGTATAATGCATTTGCCCATGTCTCTCATCTCGGAGGTACTATCGCCTCCAATCTGAGGAACTCATCTGACTCCCATGCCACCTTCCTCTCCTCCCAGATAGTCGCCACACAGAAAGCAGTTGACGAACACCTCCTCTCCGCCATGCATCAACTCGGGATGACTGAGTTCGTCACTGATATAGATTGCTTTCTGGCTGAAATGACTATATACTCCCCTCCCCTTACTATTCCACAAATGCCCTCTTCTCTCCCGGGTCTCCCTTATCCCCCTCTCCATGTTTGTATTCTTTGCTGAGGTAGAAGCAGTGAGCCCTCAGGCAATCCTTCCCTTCCCTGCGGAAACCATTCCTATCCTTGTTCCCTCTCCCTCTCCATCTCCCCCTTTCGGACCAGAGGAGATCCAAGCAGAGATCAACAAGATCAAGGCAGTCCATGACTTGGTCTCGGTACATGGAAACAATGAAGAACATCTGGAGCATACAGACCCCGCATACTGATCCCCACCCTGGTCCATCGCCTTAACCCCATCCACATCCTCCCTCCTCTTGACACACGCTGAGGACGCTGCCATGAACTCGGCTGAAGCTCAACTTGCCAGAAAACTAAACCTCCCTGTGGACCCTGGTCACAGGTTATTCAAAAAGTCTTGCTTTACCTGTAGATGACTCAGTCACATTCGTATTGACTGTCCCCACCACACCTGTCCTCGCTGTCTCCAACAAGCACCAGGACATAACCAGGAAGGTTGTCCTCTTAAATGTCGCACCCCACAACCCTCGCCCCCTTCCTCGTCCTCGTCCTCCTCTCGCTCGTCTTACCAATCTGCTCATTCTAGCTGTGCTCACGCAAGACCTTTCCACTCTTCCTGAGGATCCACTACATCCTTTCGTCCTCGTCCTTGCCCCATCTATCCTCCCCTCAATGATCATCCTCCATTCCCTGGATATGACTATGATCAAGAGGATACTCACAATGGTGTAGTGGACGCTAACACCAACGACGAACATTCTTACCTTGTCTTTCGTGGACTTGTTCTCCCATGTGTTCTTTTGGTGTGAGGTGTTGCTCCCTGGGCCCCAGTGAAAACTGGTTCTCTCCGGGTAGCATCCAGTATGACCAAATATGACCAGTTTGTAGATAATATACAAATAATACCTTGTCATATTCTTCCTATAGAAAAACCCGAAGATCATAATTACAATATGTGGGGGCATGATCTGGTATGGCCAGGTATAAAAACTTATATCCCATCTGATCTGCTCATATTCTTGACTGACCGGTTCATGCACACAACAATATGAACTGAGCTCACCCAGTATGACCAGTTATTAATGCTCATTTTTGCTTAGATCTCATTATATCTAGTCACATCATCATATGCCCTCATCTGACCATATCGCAGAAAATGATAATTGATTATTAATCCCTGAAATTGCGGTGCGCTCAATACATATGCGCTCATCTGACTGTACAGGAAAAAATCATAATTGATTACTAATCTCCAAAGTTGCGGTATACTCGATACTAGAATGCTATCTATTGACACGAATGGTGGCCAGGGAACTGATCTTCTTGAGAGCAAGTGATGAAATGGCAGGCTTGAAGCAGTAGTAGTGGCAGAGACAGACAGATAACAACTTGAAGGCGAGACGGCGGCTCAGGCTTGGAGACAATCGGGAACCTGCAGTGAGTCGGAGAGGACTGATCTTGTCGAAAGCATATGATTCTTCTCAGAAGCAAGTGATGAAACAGCAGTGGGCTTGAAGCAGTGGTGGCAGAGGAGACAGATGGCAAAGTGCCAAAGCAAGATGGCGGCTTGGGCTCAGAGACGATCGGAAACCTGCAGCGAGTTGGAGAGGACTGATCTTGTCGAAAGCAAGTGACGGAATCGATGCAACAGCAGTGGGCTTGAAGCAGTAGTGGCAGAGGAGACAGATGGCAAAGCAAGAGTTGCACACGAGATGGTGACTTCGAGAGGATTGCTGGGAACCTAGTGCAAAGTCCCGTTACAGATGTCCTTGCTCCATCCCTTATTGGCGGTCTAGAATTAACAAATAATAGATCATCTTAATCGCTCCTGCTGGTTCACTATCACTTACCAACTCGTTTGCTTCCTTCTCGTATGCCTAGTAGTAAGAGCAATGTTTTAGCTCAGTGAGTCAAGAGGTTAATAGCTAGAGCAGTAGGCCATACTGCTTGTTGTCCGCCACTTAGCCCATCTCAATATGCCTGAAAGTAGTAGTCCCATTGGTTTCTTTATGAAGCTTGACCCAACAATGTGCACACAAGTTCCTAGCGGCGTGGTCACTGACCAAATAAATCCATCATGGTATATATTTACCTAGCTGTATGACCATTTCCGGGGCGCATTTTCACAATCTTCTTGGCTCCTTTTCCCTCAGTGCCCGCATTGTTGGTACTAGTATTGATGGAAATGGGAGCCGGCGGGATGTAGACCAGGGGAGGAGTAGTAATCTTCAAATTGCTGGCGACTTGGGCCAGAGCATTTCTGACAATATTGAGTAGAAAAATACATCAATTCACGACACCATGAACTTACAAAGGGTTGAATGGCTGAATCTTATTAGATGTTGCAGCCGGTTCGGATGGTGGCATCCGAGTCTCTTCGGATGCAAGCGAAGACTCGTGGGACCCGACCGACTGACAGGCATTAGCAGAGCAGCTGGCATTGTAATGAGAGAGGGGGCACTGACTGAGTCGGTTGCACTGGGTGCAACTCAAGCGCTAGCAGGGGCAGGCCCAGGTGCACTAGACCCGAGTGCTTGAAACCGAGTTGGTGGATTGATTGGGGGGGTCGACCGAGTTGGCTGCACCGAGCGCAAGTGGGGCAGGGGCAGGAGCGGGGGCACCAGACTCGGACCCAAGATTGGTGGACTGAGGGGCATCAGAGGACCCAACAGAGGAATTAACCAAGTTGGCTGCACCAGGTAGTACAGATGGGGTGGGGGTGGGAGTGGGAGCGGGAGCGCCAGACCTAAGGTTGGTGGACTGAGCGGCAAAGGACCCGACCGACTGACAGGCATTAGCAGAGCAGGTGGCACTGTGGTATTGTAATGAGAGGGGGGGCACTGACCGAGTTGGTTGCACTGGGCGCAACTCGAGCACTAGCAGGGGCAGGCCTGGATTGATTAGGGGGGTCGACTGAGTTGGCTGCACCAAGTGCAAGTGGGGCGGGGGCAAGAGCGGGGGCACCAGACCCAAGTGAAGTGGGACCATCAGAGATGCCGAATGCTGGTAAGGGAGGGGCCTAGGGGACAGTTTCATCCCTAAATGGACTGACTGGGTAATATATGTGTCAACATCGCAACATGTTCGACAAAAGACTGAAAAAAACCTCTTTGTTTCTTGGGAGGAGGAACAGATCCTTCTTCCTCTTTGTTACAAACCTCTTCATTTTTCACTTTTTGAAGTCATGTGACCACTTATACACTTCACCTTTCATTTCTCACTTTTCACCTTTCCAAGTTGACTTGCATAGCCATAGGTCACATGACTTATCCTGGTAGCACCCGTTGGACACTTACCATATTAGTTAGCATAGCTTATTCAGACCAGCTCTAAGCTGGTCTGTGCGCACATGTCAGTAGTATAAATACTTGAATGCAGTAACCGAACAAGCCAGTCTTGTTCTGGTTGGATTTCCTCCATCCTACACATTCCTCTCCCAGTGTCTTTGTAATTGTCGAGGTGCCATAGTCCTTGTTGGATCTAGGTTGCCTTCACTCTTCCTCTGAGCGCTTGCATTTCCTCTTCTTCCTATCATCCTAATAGTCATGCCTTTCCCGTTAATTATTTCCCTAAATTGGTATCGAATCACTGTAAGATAAGATAAGAGAAATCTAACGTACCTAAATGTGTCACGCTCAGGGACAACCTTTGCATTTTTGATCTCGAGATGCTGGATTTTCTCGTGTATATAGTCCATGCAAAATGGGTTTGAGGCAGTCTGTTTGTGAACACACAAGATAGAATGGACTAATGTACCATTGTGTCAATCAAGATCTTACAATACCATACTGCTCTAATAGGCTAAATGGTGCTGGTAAATTGTGGGGTGTGACAGGCACTCTCACGCTCAAGGCTGTATTGGAGTTAGTATAGGATTATACCTTCCATTTGAGCTAATACGTACATCAATTGGATAAGATCTGACTGAGGTATGACCATTTTCAACCTATACATAATTTGATCAGTTAATCTATGTGTAGATCACATGCAATCGGGTGTGATTGATGCTCTGATGGTAGCAAACTAAATGTAGTAAACATATATACCTATCATCTGATCCATAGATCACATAGATCGACACATTACTGGGTGAGATATCACAAATCTTGAGTCAAATAGCACAATACCTTTATACATGAGCCAAATAACTCCAAATAAATTTGAAAAATGTGAACAAATCAAGGAAAATTACCAAAAATAGTATAGTACATGGGGAATGGCTGTACACCGGGTTGCAAGCAGTCTTTACCAGTTGCCAAAATTACATTGAACCAGGCAACTGGCAACTGGACTGGTGATGGACTGTTTACAATATGACCAGTCTACACTGATTGCGATCAGTTGCGGTCCAGTCCAGTTGCCAGTTGCGCTACCAGTTCACAACTGGACTTCAAAACACTAACATTATCTATAACAATGCTTGTGGGATTTGGAATGATACTGTGCACTGTTGTTGTCCTGCTCAGTAATCTGGTGGTGATTATTTCCTGTGTCTCAGATACCTTTGGTTCAACTACAGCCAGAATGCTAAACATAAACATTCAAGTTGTGTGAAAACACACATATCACACTGATTTGGTATGCTATAGAAGTTAGAATAGATGGTGTTGACTTCATTGGCATAAACAAGTACCTTGCGTCCTTTATTTTTCTCTATCCTCAATTGGATGTTCCTGGGACACATTTTGTCATACTGAAGAAGCATATGAGATTGTGGTCCTTGTGATAGGCTACAAAGTTGGTGGTGTTTTATTGTGCGTTAGAGCCTCTAAGATGTTAAGGGGCTATGCATTGTTTTCTCGTACTTGACTTTGGATCTTCATTCAGCAAAGGTGCTCGTAAGCTCCAAAAATAAGGTAATTACTGCACTTGCTTTTGTTGTACAACTATAACTCGTGTTTTAAAGTCCAGTTGCGGACCATATGAAAGACTGGCAACTGGACCAGACTGCAACTGATCGCAACTAGACTGGTCAGGACCGGTTGCAACAGGTGTACAGCCACCTCCTATGTATTATAGTACATTCCATAATCTTTGATAGTTTTTCCACATTTGTTTGAGATTTTTTGAGCCAGATATAAATATATCATACAATATACACTTTCATATTGAATTATTCAATTGAGTATATACTATTCCTATTCACTCATCTACAGTCATATTAAACATACATTTTGAGTATAACAAGTAGTTAGAACACTAAATGTGTTTATTGACATGTTCGCAAAAATGACATGCCACTTATAATTCCTCATATCTCTATGGGACATGGTCAGAATCACTTAATTCTTTGTTTATATGATAGCCAGGGGTATGTAGCAGACTCAGTACAGCCATTATTACTGTCTATTTCAGGCAACTTGGCCATGTGAGAAATTTATGTACAAAAACAGCACTCATCTTTGGTCATCTGTAGCATCTCAACATGCACTCGGAACTCAATGGAAACATTACCATTCGACTCAGAATAGCCAAGAAAAGGACCAGTACATAAAAACATTGTGGAATTTTGAAATTTTAGAAGTCCCTGGATTACCAGGTTATCTGTGATCCTGATAGGTCATTTCACAGGGCATACATGCAATAGTACATTGATTGAAACAGAGTCACAGATTAGTACATACAATAGCTACACAGTGGGTAACAGTAATTTTCCAGATTCAATATCCTTTAGATCACTTTTTACGTACTTGAGAATATTCATTGCAGTGCATAGCCTGATATTGAGTAGTTTGGCAAGGGCATCCACTGAAAGAAATTTGGAGATCAGTTCCACCATGTATTCAAACTGTGTCCTTCCAAAATAGGGCTAAACGGAGCAAATGTAACCCCTTTCTTGTTTCATGCCTTATGCCTATTGAGATACAAGAACCATTTAGCAATGTTTGGTGTATCTGACACCTCTAGTGATGGCAGGTCTGGGGATGAAACCGTGTCCACAGAAGGGGGGATTGGGTCTGGTAATGACCATATTGTGTGCCTGGTGCAGGTTGAAAACCATATGGCAACATGGATGACAACATTGGAAGTGTTGTTGTGGCAGGGGGTCACAGACATGGGAGGTGTGTGGGCTGAGTTTCCACCACCAGTACTATGGACGTCTGTGTGATCGCACATCTTTTAACACTATTACCACTGGTATATCATCGACGGATGTATCACCATTCATCTGAGATTGATTTAGCACATATATACATATAGATAAAGAAAGATGTACAATTTTGAACACCCAAGGTTGATATTGGCATGTGTGAGGGCATGGTAACAAACACTGTTACTGGCATGATAGCAATAGACCAGAGATTCAGGTGACCTTGTATGAACTGAGCACTTCCACCGATCGTGAAGCATCCCTACATGCTCCTGGACATCCTTACTTAGTGTTTTGAGATCCGGTCCTAAGACCAATGAAAAACCAATTTTTAACTGGACCGGACTGATAAAGACTGGTCCTGATTGGTCTGGTCCATCCTGATTTTGATTTACATCAGTCTTGGTCTTTTGATTTTGAGAAAATCAAAAGACTGACCAAAAACCGGTCAGGACCAGTCTTTTGGACAGACTGATATTAGCCCCTATTAGGTAGTATATTGACCAATTCATCCTGATTTTCCCACATTTTTACAATTTTATTTGAGATAGTAATGATAATTTCTCAAAGTACCTTCTCCAAAATGACATATGACTCGAGATCAGCCATATCTTGGCTGCATATGGGCCGAATTACATAATTCGTGGCGGATAATGTAGCCATGTGACCCGGCTATCATTGATACAGCCACCCCTAAGTGCTGATCTCATGCTATTCTATTCTCAGAAATAGGTTTTCTAAGTAGATATACTTGAGAATGACATGTAATCTTAAATCAATCATATCTTGATGACCCCTGAACCAATTTGGATGAAGTAGTATTTTTCAGACCCCTGACAACTGGTTAATAACTGTAACCGGACTAGCAAAAGACTGACAAAGACCGAAAAATCAGTTTTTTGCGGTCTTGGTCCGGTTTTTCCATATTAGGAAATTCCCAGGACTGGTTATGGTCTCAGTCTTGCCCAAATAAGGCAAAAGACCAGACCAGACTGGACCTTAAAACACTACCCTTACTTTCCAATTGAGTTCCAGATTGTACAGTAGTCTTGAGCTTGGCTTTTTTGCCCCCCTCATGATGTAGTAGCTTCCTAGTACACAATAATGTATGTCAGTTTCAAGTGTTAGCCTTTATCTGAAGTTTATGCACACCCTTGTTACCACATGCTTGTCCCTCTGCATTCAAATGGATCTGTCTGGGCAACTATGATATTTGTTAGCAACAGATGGATGTCAAAAAGAGAGAACTTACATGAATTGCTTGAGTCTTCTGGTATGTCAAACAATGAAACAGTCTAGAATCTGTCTGATGGGCACTTGGGCTGGATGAGCAGGCTTAAGACTTCTTCTTTGGTGCCTTGTATGGGTCAAGAGTTGATGTTGAGGGACTAACTAAAGTCATTGTACTAGCACATAAATGTGATGGTCAGCTTATTAGAGACTTTACCAATAGAAACAGAAAACACAAAAATGTGTCTGGATAGGAGATGAAGCAGTATGATGGCTAGTAGGGGCTCCCTGAAGGTATATAGAGCCTCTGTCAACACTTCCTGTATGGAAGTCCTATATGGATATATATGTGTGCAAGAAAATAGTAGAAAACCACTAGGGATTTGAGATAATGGATATCAAGTAACCAAGAGAGTTTTCTACACTTGTTGAGAGTGATGCAAACTGATAGTCAAGGGTGATGAATTCACTGTCAAAGAATATTCTACCAGATCATATAAGAAGTTCTAGTCAATAGCATTAGAAACTCATCATGAACAGTAAGCAATGATGTAGCCAATAATGTATATAGCTCTTATTTACATAAAGATCTAGATGTTATCTAAACTTGGTAGTATTTGTATTGTCTAAATAACAACCATTTCAACACTTTTCCTCATTGATTTGTTGAAGTTGAAAAAAACTCAAAAATATGGTTTAGTGGACACATAAACTCATGCCTCTTGCAGCCAGCACAATTATCTCATGATATCTCTAATGGGAATCCATTAGGTAATATCATGCTTTATTAGGATTAGTGAGACCAAGCCAGATATACACTCAATTCAAAACTTATCAAAGGTTACATTCTTCATAAAGATGTCAGCCTTTTGATTGGTAATGGGAACATAACACAATTTGAGTTCATTTAACTCTTGTATGCATTTCAAATGTAGTGATATCAAATTCAGTCAATACAAGTTTCCAACTGTGCATGTGGAGTCACTGAGTACTACGTGTGGTGTCTGACAAAAACTCAAGCTGTTTAAGCAGGTCCTTGATAGGGATGTAGTCTGTGTTAAACCAAACAATGTACTGAAACTGTCTCTTGGCATAAAGGAAAAAGAAGATAGAGAAAAGGCTGAGGAGTATCACAAACATATCACAGGAAAACTTGACAGCCTTACCTGATGGATTTGATAGGGTAAGGAAAAAAATCTACTAGGAGAGAGACACAGAGTTTAGCAAATAGAATTAAGATGGTGGTGGTGAGGTGTCTTGGAGGCTGATCCAGGACTTGAAGAGTTCAACAAGTTACCTCACTGCCACCCTCTGCTCCTAATTTTAGATCCTCTGGGTGGTCCTGGATTAGGCTGATGGTCTGGAATCAGAACATCCCTCCATCAAGAACCCCATGTTGGAAGATAGCCAGTGCATGTTGTGATTATCTCCTGTAACATGTGATAGTCCCAGTGTGGGTTCTGTATTGCATAGACTCGGAAACAATAATTGACTGAAGAAGGGATAAAGATATTGACAAAATATTGATATTTCCATTGAAGATCATAGAGGATGAGTACAGACCAAGATAATAACACTACATTACTATCAACCAAAATTAGGCACTGTGACTCTGTCTTTGGACTGATCCGCATTTGGACGAGGCTATGAATGGGAAAGTGTTGTACTTAAACTGTTTTCTGGTCCAATTACTTGTTGGACCATAGGCTTGCCAAAAAAAATTTGAATATACAACTTAACAATGTTGCTTGACAGAATATGAGTATTTGGAAGAAAAAAAGAAAAGAAGAGTCAGAACAAGCCATGTCCTGAATCCTGATCTTTCATCAGACCACAATTTTATGTGTTAATGCCAGAGGATATACATAGTTCCAGTCCAGACAGGAGAAGAGTCACTAGGCGAGCATGGGATCATGCTAGTAATATGTACCCTGTTTACTCTTTCTGGGACTTCTGGGAAGGACATCGCACTCGGGACCTTTTTTCACCTAATGCTGATGTTCTATTGTTTCTCAAAAGCAGACTCTGGTCTATTATGGCTGGACACCAGAGAATGGTATGTTGTGCATTCAGCTGAAACAGAGCACTGAGGTTAACGAGACCTAAGTGCCCATCAAATTTCTAGACAAATCTTGCAACACCAACTTGTCAGACTCACTTTTCAAAATGTGTTTAGAGCTGAGGTATGCTATGGCATTGCATTTTCGTCTTCCATCATTGCCTGATCTCCAGAGCAGGTTGTTCAATCAGATTTTGACTGTGAGGGATATGCTAATTCACATGGCATATTGTTCAACACTCAAGCATCTTGTACCATCACCATCCCACCACTGGCAACAACTCGACCAATTTGTATACCTGAGGATCGTACTTCTTCAAAGCCTTGACAACATTGAGATGATCAATACGGCTATCCATTCTTTCTCTTCAACTTCCTCAAGATCAACAGATCACCGGCTGTAAGTAAAACAATCTGTTTATTCTCAACTACATCTGATCAACTACCTAGGTGTAGTTCATCTGGTTCGGACAACTTGAAGTGCAGGAGTTTTTGTTGCAATTAATCATGTTCAATTGATTGCATTGAAGTGTATCAGCATGTCTGGAATGACCTTAGGTTTGACAAATGGGTTGAGATTAGTCACGCAACCAACACCATGCTCATGTTTGGCCTAGCATAGGTACATATTTTCATTACATAATTCAATTCTTTCTAATGTTAGAAATACTAGTTTAAAGTCCAGTCCTTGAGAAAAAAGACCACAACTGGACTGGACTTGTATTGGTTGCAACCGGACTGTGGATGCCAGTTCTTACCAGTTAAATTTTTCAAGATTCTGTCTGATTGTCTGGTTTTTTGTATTTTCAGAAGACTGGTCATGGCTGGAAGTTCCTAGCATAATTTTCCAAATTGATTTGAAAATAGTCTATGTTTCATCAACATACTCCTTGAACCATTTAGCAAGCTAGCCATTCCACTTCCAGCTTTCCAATTACTCCAGACTTCCATCCAACTTTTGCAGAATCCAGACAGCTCCAGACAATTCCAAATCTCTAGCTATTTATACAATACATACAAAACAACCAAGTATAGCTAACCAAATATCACCAAACAACTACAACTATACCAAATACAACTATACCAAATACAATAAGCCAAACACAACAGACCAAACACAACAAATCAAATGCAACACAACTCAGCAAATACAACACAACTAACCAATGACCAGGCACACTAACCAGATCTAACAAAGCATGCATCCTAACCTGAACTAATCAATGGCTTTGCCAATATTTCTAATCCAGCCTAACATTCTTTTCTCTCCCAACCAGAACTAACCAGTGCTTTGTCCTAATTGCTCAGTTACTTATTTCCATGATTAACTTCCATGATTATGATTTTTCCTGATTTTTCCCACCGCCTTTTGACTCCACAGAGGCTAATCTATGTTTTATCAACATACAACTTGGAATTGGTTATATCTCTACAGTGCAATGTCTGATCTATGTGATCACTAGCTCAGATGGAAGCCAACCATCCATGCTACATATAAGATTATTCAGTGGTATCAAATCCAATGAAACAGTCCTCAACTTCACATCTGTGTTCTCTCCATGCCTCTTTTCCCTCTGTCTTTCTTTTTCTTATCAACTCCACATTGTCTTTATCTTGTATCATAGATCTCGGGCAATTTTGCATCTTGTTCCACATTGCTGATGATCCTCACTTTTCCTATCTCTGTTCCTTATTTTCCCTATCTTTGATCTAATCCCCTGACTCATAGATTCATCATTGCTTCATCATTAATTAATGTACACTTAGTCCACCACAGCTTCTGACTCATTCCTTACTGTGGATGATGCATCCCTTCCTTGCAATTCCATCACCTTCCATGACCAATAGTACGTAAAAACCATCACCTTGTTTTATAAATTATGCCTAAGCTAGAGCTACTTGGAATATCACCTGAGTTCTAAACATCCTCAAGTTCCTTTTTTCCTTTGTTCCTTTGTTCCTTTGTTCCTTTGTTCCTTTGTCCCTCAATCCCTCAATCCTTCTGCCCTCTTTGGTGTGATCCCTTTGCTTATAGTCTTCAAGTCTCGCCAGGCGTTATGCTTGCTCAACTAGTGTTATGTTTCTTCATTTTATAGTACACATGTGCACTAAATTCAGTCATGTGATCTGCTTAGTCAGCATCATGTGACCTGTACCTTTATCTTTATACCACTCATTGAACACTTACTACTATATTCGATAGCATAGCTTATCCAGACCGGCCCTAAGCTGGTCTGTGTATACATGTCAGTAGTATAAATACTTGAATGCAACAACTGAACAAGCTAGTCTTGTTTTGGTTGGATTCCCTCCATCCTACACAGTCCCCTCTTCATAGTTAAGTTCCAGTTGAGGTGCCATAGTCCGTTAGGATTTAGGTTGCCTTAGGCTTCAACTAGCACTTTGTCCTTAGTCATCGCCCACCCTCCAAGTCTACATCTGACCTTACCTAGGCCAGCTGTAACACCCAGTGATGCCAAACCCACTGTCAATCCCTCTTTGCTACATCTGAATCATCTGCCTGCCCTCCTCCTTCAGGCTCCCCTCCTCAGTCTTGACACTCAACCTCCAAGTGCCAAGACCCCCATGCCAAGTGCCACAATTATTTGAGGATCACCCCCATGCTCACTTTGTGGCATCCAAAAAAGGAAAGAAGAATGGTGCCAACAGCACTGCATGCTTTTGTTTCCACAACCACTGTGACCCATAGTGCTTCTCGTCCACTTTGTAAACTGTGACTGTATACCAATTACAATCATTTCTGGTGAACATTAGGTAGGGTCCTACAGACAAAACTTCCATGGTGGTTCTTCACCTTCAACTCCACAATAATGATGTTCTTGCTTTATCGGATATGCTCAACATGCTGAATAAGGCTGGAAAGGGCCAATATTCCAATATCCACCCTTTACATACCTGTATCCAATTGTGTATGTTGTATTGTCACTCTCACCATTCTGGTCAGCACTCATGTCTGATTTGACCTGGACATGATACTCTTACCTAGGCTGTGACTACCACCTCCACTGGTAGGGGTCAATGATCTGAGCCACCTGAGACCAGTTACTGCCAGTTGTTGTAAATCACCATTACCAACCAACCGCTCACAGTCCATCACAGTCTGGCCTCTCCGACCACCTGTCCCTGTAAATAATGCATCATATATTATCATTGGAGGTTTTATAGTTGTGCAGCACTCACTTACAAATGATCATGCATTACTTTATTGTGTCTCACCAAGCATTTTGGCTGGTGGGGCGCTGTAGGGCACTGCTTACAAATGATCATGCATTACTCTATTGTGTCTCACCGAGTATTTTGGCTAGTGGGCACTGGCAGTACACTGCATGTGCCGAGCTTGTCCCCATTTGGTATGTGATCTGGTCCCCGAGGCACAATATCTGGCCTCTTTATCTGCTGATTGTGAAGTTTGATCTGACCCACGTGCCTGCCAGTAGATCTGATGCCTAATATAGACTATGTGGCCATGTTATACGCTATACTACCCTGATGTTTCCATGTGTACAATTTTCTCCCCCTTCTGGACCCTCATACATGTTCCTTACTGTCCTCTTCCAATCTACCTTGCAAGCCAGCCGAAGGGCTTCATACAGCCTGAGCGCTGCTTGCCGAGCTGCATAGGCACTCAGTCCTTCCTGAAGCTCGACATCCATGTCTTGCCATTTCGACACTCGTTCATTCCAGGAGCTTGAGTGGAATGAAAAAAAGGCCTGGATGCACCTTATCTCCTTGACAAGCAAGAAAACTTCCTCCGTCCATCTTTTCACTTGGGCTCGAGACTTACCCCATTTGATATACAAAGCTTTCAAGGGTATGTTAGTGAGTTTGAAGCGACAGCAATAATGATTGACAACTTACACTCCTGTAGCTTGGCATTGTCATCCTCCAAGATGCCCATTATTTGCCATATCCACAACATAGTTCGCCATCCCTCTGTCTGTCCCTCAGCTCCGGTACTGATAGGACAGACATCCTCATCCTTCAGTGCACGTAAGATCTTCTCCCAGCCGACCTTTTGTAACCCTAGTGACAAACTTTGTAGTGCCTCACGAGCCCTGCGGTATCTTGCAGCGCCAAGACGAATCATGGCATCAATGTGTTTTGTGCACACATGTTCGAAACTTGTCCATGGACATTGGTCTTTCTGAATTCAAGTAAATAGGAATGAAGCTGCAGATACCGTCGCATATCCTCAAGCACATCAAACACTTGTGCATACCGGAGTCGCCATTCTGTTACCTGCAGATACCTGGGGCTGATAGATGGTTTTTGGGATGGGAGATATAGCTTGTGGTCCTGTGGGCGCAATTCTGCGACGGGTCTGCCTCCATTTGGGGAGGTGGTGGTATCTTGGTCTTTTGCCACTAAAGGCATGTAGAGTACTTGTACCCTCAACCACTGGTCTAGCTGCCATTATAACATGTTCGACCTCTGGAAGCCACCATGTCAGTGGCCAAGCGAAATCTAAATGATATCTTCAGACTCGGAAAGTGATGCATGAATCTTTGTTACATACTGAAGATCCTCAAGGTCAATGTCATTGCTGATCAGAACACTTGGTGACACCTTGGTATGAATGAAAAGTTCCAATCCCCAAAAAAATCGTCGAGCATGTCTCGCCTTGATCCAGGACCCATCTCCTTCATGCTCGACGCGACCAGGTTGATATTCGCCCATCCCCATTGTGGTCCTTCTCCATCGGTTTGGCCTACAAACAGCAGAAAGTTCAGGGAGTAGCGGGTTTGGCAAGCTTCCTTATGTGCTGGGAGGTGAAATTTTGGAACTCCAAAGTCAATGGCCATATGCTCATGGTCCACTTGAAGGATAGGTGGCATTCTCGCCATCCGATCCCACAGCTTTTTACTCCATTGGCAGGCAATATCATATGAAACGAATAGCGTCGGAAGTGCACAGTAAGTCCTTAGCGCTGAGAAAAAAAAGTAATCCATGTTCAAATACCTATTTGTCAACAGCTGGCAATCAGACAATAATGCTAATCCCACTAGCACTTACTTCTCGCCTTTTTGCAAGTCACTGACTCCCTGTGGCAACTTGAATCCATGACGTGCACAATCAACTGTCCCGACCCCTGTCACGGCCAGTCCATGAGTCACCTTAGTGTCCGCCACATTTACTGCAGTGTGGCCAGAACAGGTACTTTTCTGCAAGTTCAGTGAGTCTCACTTGCCCATCTGAATGTCCCGAAACTAGTATACCTCTTGCCTCTTGCCCATTCCCTGTTTCAAATACTCCTTGTAGATCCATCTCCAAGTGCAAGATCCACACTATTGTTCGACACGTTCTTTCGCTTTAACTGGAAATTCGTGTCGATAGTAGCAAGAAACGGCCAGTATAGCCAACTCCAGGGTGGTGAGTTTAACAGATTATATTCAGTGAGATGACTCACATATCTTTGAGACAGCTCTGCTGTGGTCCAGTTTGTGGGTAGGTTGATCCCAGGGTGTGGACACACTGGACACAACACAGCACATCCCCTAAACATGGTCGTCTCAACTTCTTCAGCAATATGACCTCTTCCTGCCAGTATCGTTTCAGCATTTTCAGGTGCCTCCACTCTCGAATCATGCGCATGAAACTCTCATAATGATCCTTGGGTTCATATAACCCAGTGTTATTGGTTTGACATTTCAAAGTATGGTAGAACTCGTATGCTGATGCTTTGGATTCCAGAGAGAGTAAATGGAACTGTTCAAGTACACGGAAAGTGGCAGCAGTCCATGGGTCTCGAACTGTTGCTGGGAATAGTCGTGCTCGGAGGAGTTGCTTGACATGACTCTAGGCAGTCTTGCAACCACAAAAATCCAATGCGATTTCATGGATACCATTGCTGTCAATTACCACAAATTGATCTTCTGTGGATACTTGTGTTGGGTTGATGCATTGGTTTCCAGGTGCGTGTCCAAGCTGGACTCGAAGACCAAGGTCCTTCAGACTCTCGACCTCAAAAAAGAAATCATTCCAGTGCTACATTTATTTCAGTAATGGCATGATGCATAAAACAGTGAGCAAACCTTGATATTATGCAACAGTGTTGATGCATAACCTTTCACAATGCAATGTCAACAAAGGAGTGATGCACCAAAACAATCATCGCATTGATAAATACCATGGTGATCTTTACAGTGAGTGCATGTCCTGTCCCTCTCATTTCCTCGTCCCTCATGCCATATCAATTCATCCAGGAAATTTGAATGATAAGGGAGCCACATCAAGAGTGGCTGGTCCTTCACCTTGGTGAGCGTGAGTGGCAGAGAACATACATAGGCTTTTGGACTTACACTGGTGTATTGTTTCCGTTTCATATTCTCAAGGGAGGAATGCCTGCAGTCAGACTTCAACAGCTCATTGTTGCAATCTACCTCATTAACGAGTTCTGAATCCATGGAAATCCAGCTGTCAGTGATGAATGTATTGTATTGAGGATGGTGCTGATGTTCAAGCAGCTGCAGATGATGGGACTAGTAAGTGGATATACATCCATGCCTCTCTTACCTGTCCCTTTGTCCCTTTGTCCTGACTTCTTGTATCTGCTAGCTTTCCTGGTACAAGCACTTGCCAGAATGAAAATCTCAAGGCGCTCTGCAGAAGTTCTCTTGCATGCCATTGCTCTTATCGCTGAGGAGCAGTCCACTGCCACATGCAAAGATTTTCCAACCCAGGCCAGTGGCTTGGAGAATCATGCTGCCAGAAACCCTTCTGATTCTGCCGCAGCTATAGCCTTCCCTTCTCTCGAAGCCTACTTGTCCTGGGCATGCCATTCTCACCAGTCCAACACCTGATCCATCCATCGTCATTTCTCCGCCCCCTGCCCCAGCTCATCAACGGTGGCACAGGCATTACTGAGGCTATGTCTACAACTTTCCTGCACCTCACGAGCTGGATACTAGCAACACTGTGACCTTCTAGTACTGTGTCACAAAGGGCTTGCATGTTGGTATATTCACGGATTGGTGAGTGATAGTGTCCTCACTGTGCTATGTATTGTACTGATATCAATTCCCATACTAGGCAAGTCACTGCTGACTTGACGCAAGGTATCCGTCGTTGTTCACAAAGCAAGTTCACTTCTCTCCAGAAGGCTATATTGGTTTTCGAGAATGCATTGAAGTTGGGTGCTGTGGAGATTTTAGAACCATGTATCACAACATCTGGCCTTAATGAGACGGATTAGTACTAGTCAATATGTTTTTTTGTGACTGTGGCCAAAATTGAAATATATCCTCATGCTCTGTATCATACATATATCGCATCAAGTGACTTTGGATGACTCGAAGTATCTTGAACTTGAATTCGGGGGAGTGTTTGCATCACCTTGCATTGAATTGGCATTGGCAATGCTGTTTGCCACTCACTTCAAATGATGCAGGAGAGTCCGAGATCCAAGTCTGTCTAGTGTGAACATTAACTGGTGAAAATATGTATGCTACTAGTCATCTATGAAGTCACAACCATTTGTTATGACCATATTTTAGTACAGCCCATGTTGGCCCTACCACACCCTTATTCCATCGTGTATTATGTATAGATCACGAGTACTCCAGGTTTATTCATGAGTCTTGCATAAATCTTGCATAAATCTCCTAGTACACAAGATCTACTACACAACTTAGTACTTTAGTTACCACCTACTTATTGATTTTGATTTTTTTTCTTGAACCAACACTTTGCAAGTCCTTATGGGTTGTCCCTATAACTGAATCTCGTGCTCAGGCTGCACGGTTATCTCGTCAAAAAACGAATATATTAAATCAACCCATCACACCTCAGAAACTGTGTACAGATTGCTGAACAAATGAAGATTAAATATAGGATGTGAAAGCACACTGGCAAGTCATTGACAGCCAGCCAACCACCTGTGCTCGATCAACGGTGAGTAGGATGTAATCGAGTATATACTTCTGGGCCAACTTGAACCCGACTCGGATGCAGCCCCACCAGCACCCAGCGGAACAGTGACTCGGATCAGTCACTTTCTCCAATTACGAAGGACCCGATTATGCTTATTGATGGATCCCTCAACACTTTTTGTGAGCGGTTATATGCTGGAACTCACAGTGCTGATGACCGTGGTGTCCTATTAGAGAAAGTCATTCTCGAGGCTAGAGACTTACAACGGTCGGCACACCAGGCTGAAGCTAAGACTTTGCAGGAGCACAGAGTGGGGCGTCAGTTGGAGAATGCTTGAAAGATAGCAGGATCTGTGTCGACTGTGGTTGCAACTCTCAAAGACCTTCTAATAGCCAATATGGAAGGCCAAATTTAGTCCTACCATATGAAGTGAGTTGCAATACGAGACGAGTAGTGATGTATGCTCAGGAACTGTTTAGTACTTCGTTCCCAATTTACAAAATGTCAGTCGGTGATGCATCAATAAATTCAAGTATGCCAAAGAGCCCACAAAGACGGATTTCCACCCCCTCATCATTTTGAACATCTACCATAGTGGCACAACCTCAACATCCTCCAAGTCTTGATTGCATATTTTCTGTCTGTCTGTGATGCCTAAAGTCAAATGGACAAGTAAAGAACAAGAAAAGTGGCTGGTTGCTTACTTTGAGGAGCACTATGTTCCATGCATGCCGACTCGTAACTACACTGACTTTAAGCCAGTGTTTTACAAGGCATAGTTCAAGCAGTGGCCGGAAAAAACCACCTTTTGCAAGAAATGGGGCCTCAATCCTTTTGGGCTTACAAAGGATCAAGTGTCAGAACTTAGTGATGCAATGGAAATCCGCAAGGATGTGGGTTAGCAGGTGCTACACTGGCAGTTTAACTATGCACTGAGATAAAAACTAACACACCCACAGCAACTAATTGCATGGATGAGATGGCAAGCTGGCAAGTCCTGTCGAGAGTGTGAGGCCACGAAGCTGGCACCATTTCAAACCCTTCAGGCGCTCGTCACCAAACCAAAAAATAAGTGCAAGCTTACTGGTGAGGAAGAGATCTTCTCGAAACTCTACTACATGATAAGATCAGAGCAGCCTTTGAGGACAAATGCGAGAGCATGGATTGGAGCATAAAGACAAGAAGGCGAGGATGGAGGTTTATCACAGAGTCACAAAAGATTCTTGGAAAGAGGCCAGGAATGATGAAGAGATTCAGAAAAAGGTTCACAAGGAGAAAGCCAAGTGGGATGCTCGACTGGAGCATCAGGACAACATCCACAATGATCCTGCAGAGGTTGAGGATAACTTGGAGCAAAAGGCCAGGTAAGTGTATCTATATTACGTAGATGCCAGTTGAAAGCTGACTTAGGTAAAACTTGAAACAAGCATGGCCATTGCAGCAATTCCTTCGATGTTCAAGCAGCTTTTTGAGATGCTGCATGAACAAACTGGGTGGTTGTTCACTCTGCTTGCGGGTGTACCAGTCATCCCAAAGGATTCAAATAAAATAAAAACTTTAAGGTCTGTTTCCAAGTCAGTTTGCTATGAATATATTTCTGTGACTTACATGGTTCTGTGATGCCAGCATTCACAGTGGTGAAATGTCCCTCGGCATGAACTTTTTGCAATCTTAACCAGGATTCTCAGAGTGTGTCATGCAACCCTTCAACTTCTTTGTATGTTATGTGCATGGTGAGTACTTACATATCTCTAGAACTAAATGTCACTCACGCCGAGTATGCATTGGCCAGATTGATCAAATGTGGCATGCTCATCGAATGATATGGAGTGTGAAGAGGTTGCCAATGATGCAATATGACCTACAATTTATGAGACTGAAACTTCGGAGGGTGCCAGTGACAATTATGCATCAGATATGTCCATGTGATCACCATGCCTTGATGGGGACCTGTCAGTCACTTCATCACGTCCAGTTACCCCTTCGTCCAATGGTTCCCTCTCGGTAGACGACCCTCCACATGGAGTCCACTTACCACTACCTCCATCTCTTGCAAATACACCAGAAAATACCCCATTCGATGATGGGGGGTCTCATATGATTATAACGATGTGGTACTGGAAAGGATTGCCCAGCAGTATGGACCATATGGCACAGACTTGAACTCCACCAATGCCAATTCAGTTCTACCACTGGCATTCAGATTCCCCCTGCCTTCTCGGCCAACTTCACAATACTATACTAGTTGGCCTAGGCGGGACATCATTCGGCAACCATTGGCAGCTCAGCAGGGGCAGTCGGACCTCCTCCGAGTCTCTGATGGCCATGCTACAGCTCCACTGTATAGATTCCCACCAATTTCCCCACCAACTCCACAATACAACACCGGTCTCCAAAACATTGGGCAGCTCAGTGCTCAGCAGGGAGAGGAACTGCTCGTCCAAACTGCACAGCCTGGAGGCGATGGGCCAGTAGTCGCTAACAATACTAGAACTGAAACACTGACTTCCAAAACCCTCCAGCCCTCTGCCATTTCTACACTGGCACCTCCAGTCAAGATGCTACACTAGGCCTCACCCTCAATTTGCACCTCAACTACTCCATCCCCTCGAACCCGGTCCCGGTCTGGCTCTCATTGAACCTCAGGCTGGTCCTGGTCCTGGTCCTCGTTGTTCTGCTTGTGCCTTTGTTCTGTCATCCCATGGCACTACAGCAAATGAGATAGGGTATCCAAGTCAGAAAAAGGCGAAAAGGAAGTAGTATAGTACTTCTTACCTGGCCATCTTGTCGAGCATTTGAAGTTTTCTTGTTTTGATTTCACATTGTCAATGCAGGTGCTTGTGCATTCAAGTTGTTGGAAGTTTTGTTGAAGGAACTAAGACTTAGCATTGAAAATACATCAAGAGCGCTACTGAATGAATGATGCATTATGAGCGAACGTACCTTGACAACAATGTTCGAACACTGGTGATGCATCACACATGCTGCGACATGCATACACCTTTAAACTTAGCATTAAAACACTTCAAGAGTGCTACCAAATGAATGATGCATTACACACATACATACCTTGACAACAGTGACGAACAGTGATGCATCATGAACTTATGTACCTTTAAACTTAGTATTATAAACACTTCCAGAGTGCTACTGGCCAATGCATTACAAGTGTATGTATCTTATGATGACAAACAGTGCTAGTGATGCATCACTGGCACACGTGTACATAGTATGTTTACGACGACAATGAGTAATGCATCACGAGTGCACATATCTTTACGACAATGCACAGTAATGCATCACTCCAACTCAGAGAGAGTCACGGTCCTTTACTACGACAACAATGAGTGATGCATCATAAGTGCACATGTCTTTACGACAATGCACAGTGATGCATCACTCCAACTTGGAGAGAGTCACAGTCCAGACTGCGTTCATGTCACCTGTAAGGCCGGAAATCATGGCCGCTGACTCGGAAACAGACTACAGTACAGTGTGTCCTGTATTTACATTACATCGTTACCTGCTTGAGAACAGAAGATGTGGTGGTTTCTGTGGGTGAGGTTCTTGACAATATGGATATGGATGGTCCTAGTAAGGAGCTTGAGGGACCAAGAGGATGGAGGCAGAACACTGCCTATGAATGGTTTTGATCAGCACAAACAGGGGGAATCAGGTCAAAGAGCAACTTACTAGTAGTTGTTGGATAACAGAACATGCAGAATGGCTACAATTGAGGTTCCTGACAATCCAGATTCCGGAACATTGAGGGACCCAGTAACCAATAGGATGCAGGCAGGATTTGCTGCAGGAATGCCACCCAGGAATAGATTTGATCGACACTAGTGGCCAGGGAAGATCATCAGGTCAAAGAAGCAAGGCACCAGTCATAGGACTGACAAGAGCTATGGTAGAATGACCCCTGAAAAGGATACAATCAACGTGCTCAAAAATGGTTCTGTTGAAGAAGCCTAAGGCGGGCGGGCACGCATCCGAGTCGTGACTGTGCCACACAGTGCAGCATGTCTATATATGGAGCACCTATATTGATGCATCATTGCAGCATAGGTTACATACAACACTTGTCAAGTGATGCATTACTGGATCACAAGTAGTGCTGCACAACTACTTACTTGTTAGCTGCAG
Organism: Leccinum arenicola; assembly: GCA_038092295.1. Taxonomy (NCBI): domain Eukaryota; kingdom Fungi; phylum Basidiomycota; class Agaricomycetes; order Boletales; family Boletaceae; genus Leccinum; species Leccinum arenicola. Next base: position 8,228 of record JBBPQC010000092.1, on the reverse strand, counting down.
TGTCATTGATGCATGATTTCTACAGTATAGCCTGCTCTGACACCTTGGACTAAGACCGGACATACCACCACCTGGACTAAGGTTAGGTGATCTACTCCTCAACCCTTCTTCTCAATGTCACTACATTCCTATGTCATCACCACTATCATTCCATTACTACTCACTCCCTTATATCATTATGTAGACATGATGTCACTTAGTATGTATGTATGTAACACCTCATATAGTCCACCTGTATGTAGAATAGTCCACTTGTATAAATACTCGAGTCGGTCATAGCTGGTAGACCCAGCTTTGACCTCTTGAGCTTATTGCCAAAGTCCTTTGCTTTCATCCACATCTTCATTTCTTTCCAAGTGTCACTGTCAGCCCCCGAGTGATAGACCGACAGTCCGACCGGACTTAAGTTTACTTCACCAGTGGAAACCTGAACCTGAGGTTGTTGCTGCAATAGCAACTCAGGCTTTGGCTCACTTACTACAGGACTCCTATGATCCCCTCGAGCAACAACCTCCACATTCCACCCACTCTGGCTGGATGATGAAGCTCCAACTTGCAGAGCATGTTGCATGGACAACTGGTAAGCCTGAGACTCAGAGTTCCTGCCATGCTGGATTATGTTTGTGAGTCATTACTGTACACTTTCAACCTACAGCTCATGGTCTTGTCAGTATTACAGGATCATTCAACATCATGGCACAAATTTGATTGTCTAAGTGAAATTGAGTCTGTAACTTGGCTGACCACAAGTCAGTGCCAACTGACTTGGCTAAGCTGTCAAGGACTCACATTGAATCTGTTGTAGCCACTCAAATCAGCTCGTTTGGCTTATTGCATGGGGCTTGAGTTTGAGTTGACACTTTTCCACTGTCACTTGCCATTCACACAATAGGATCTCATGCTCAATCATCTATTGCCTCTCCAATGTGATAAATTGGACTGGACCTATTTTATCAAAGGGACTTGGTGTGTAACTTTGATGACTCAAATGTTGTGTTCCTGACCACAATCTATAGGGAAAAATCCATTGGGGCATCCTGTCAGGTTCATGAGCCAACCTCGATGCTTAACAACATCTCTTCATTCTATTGTGAGTACATTTGCATCTGAGTCAATATTATTAACTCACTTGACATCAGCTGGCCACTCCTGGTGTAAGCATTGAAGTAGCTCCAAGATTTCAATTGTATATTTTGAATTTTTGCCTCCTGCAAGAAAAGGTAGGGCAATATATGTTCTATTATTCTGACATCTCCATTTCTGATTGCTTCATTTAGATCGACATAATACAATGCATTGTGGTTCCACAGAACTGCCTGGTGGAATATTTCATCCAGCTGATCTTCAGGTTGCAAGTCCATCCGTTCAACAGCACTACTTGAGGATAGCTGATCAACTATTTCTATAGCTGATGGGTAGAGATCCTCTGGTTTCCTCTGTTACAAATCAGCAAGATTTTCAGTGAAACTGACAACTCTCTAGCAATCACAGATTGTGGACTTCAGGTAGCTTGACAACATTGTGCCCCGACTGGCCTGTGAGCTTTGAAAGTGTAGTGAAAAGGTAGTTGACTACAAAAAAAGTGTACTAAAAACGTGTAGTATAGTGTACCAAAAACGTGTAGTGAAAAGGTAGTAGACTACAAAAAAGGTGTAATAAAAAGTGTAGTAAAGTGTACCCAAAAAGTGTAATGAAAAAGTGGGGTTGACTATGAAAAAAGTGTAGTAAAAAGTGTAGTAAAAAGTGCAGTGAAGTCCTGACAATTTCAGACTTGTTCTTTTGGTTTCGTAAGATGTAAGCATGTCAGTAATATATATATGGATATTTCCAATGGTTTACAATTCCCTCTAGACCCCTGACCATCATACTAGACCACCTTTTTCGACTTTTCAACTTTTTTACTTATATTTATATGTAGTGTGTTGCAATGTATATATCATCAGGGCAATGGTAGTGCCCTCTAGGACTGGTGGATCCCTTCCATGATTTCACACTATTTTTACAATTAAAATTGAGGATGTGGTGAGTGATTTAAATCTGAGGAGATTTAGGAGATTTGCAAACATATCATAAAAGTGTTATTATAGCTTCCACCATGCTTTTACAACTAATCTAAATAGACAGTCATGTGTTTATACTGTAGGGGAATGTATCTACAGTATGTGCCTAGTCCAATAGCATCCACATGTTCCAAAAATTGCGAATATATGTCAATTTGCCACCAAATGTATGATATTATGCAGAAAGCTGAGTATTACAGCTCCCACAAGCCTTCCAGGGATGTTCTGAATAGACAGTTACGTTTTTATAGTGTATTGGAAAGTATGTGCCTAGCACATAATCACCACAAGGGCTCAAGATTACAAAAAGATATAAATGAAATATCAGAGATTTATGACTCGATACATATATCCAACTACAACTCAACAACACTTATTGCACTTTAGCTGTCTTTGAACTATAATACTGGTTGTTATATGGCTAGGAACATGTTATAAACACTTTCCCATACACTATAGAGATATAACTGTCCATTCAGAACATTCCTGGAAGGCTTGTGGGAGCTGTAATAATCACTACATTGCCATGTTGTTACCACAGTCATTTCATTGTTACCCACACCATTACATCATAATGTATACCTCATGATAGTAGCATGTATGTACACAGCGCATCATGTAGTCCAGAGATTTCATGCAACCCTATGACTACATGACTAGGTGACATCTCATATTGCTCAAAACTAGCCAAGCAGTAACATCCTCTATTATAACAGACTGTACAGAAATGACACCATGAGCCTGACTTTGACAAAATATGACACTTCATCCACCCACTCATTGAGGAAGGAAAGGCTACCACATAGTGCAATTATAGGCAATAAGTAGCTAAATGAGAATCAGTTGATAGACTATGCCAAGGTACCTGCAACACCACACCCAGATCGCAGGAGACATCCATGCCTAGCATGTCAACCTTTTGTACTCCAAAGAAGCACTTTTCTGGTTTGACGAACAAGTCGTTCTTTTGCAATCTTTCTAAGACCCTTCTAACCATTTCCTGATGGTATTTCATATCTCCATTTGTAAAGATCAGGAGATCATCGATGTAGATAATCACTACGCCTTCCATATCTGCAAAGATGTCATTTATCATGTTCTAGAACGTGGCCGGGGAATTACACATCCTGAAGTACATCACGGTAGGTTCGTAGGACTTAAGATGGCAGACGAAGGCTCCTTTCCATTTGTCTCCTTCTTTGATTCTCACGTTGTTATAACCCTAACGGAGATCCATCTTGGTGAAGATCTTGCTTCCTTTTAATTTATCAACAATCGAGCCAATGAGTGGGAGGGGGTAATTGTTTTTAATGGTCCCCTCATTTAGATATCTATAATCCATAACCATTCACTTTTTACCATCCTTTTTAGGAATGAAGAACACTGGCGAAGTTTGTGGGGACTTTAAAGGTCTGATGTACCCTTTGCTCAATTCACTGCGGAAACGACAAAATAAGATGAGCATAAGCAGACCTTCTTAGTTATATATGCGTACCTCGGAATATAAACAGCCAGAATCGTACTCTAATTGGATGCCAGTGGTTCGGACATCGACCGTTTCAGCTCGCCCCAACCTTCATAATCAGAGCTCTGCTTATATAATAATTGCTTAAACCGAGACAAATCAATGCCACAGCGAACACTAATCTCTCCTTCGTTTATCTCTATATCCTGTCATTAATCCAACCTGATTTCCTTCATAATCACACTTTGGAATTGGTTTGTAAGTACTAGTACTTTTTTTAATGCTAAGTCCCTAACCTCCACCATGAGCAACGCCGATACTGACTCGGAGAGCACCGCAGCCACTCAGGAGGCTTCCAGCACAGAAACTCAAGAAGATATCAATATATTCACCCTCTGTGTACCTTCAGAGGTTGACATCATGTCGGTCAAACTCAAGGAGAGTGTCAAAGTGAGTCGAGACATTACTATAGACTTATAATAGTTACTAAATCATCTGTGCAGAAAGTCAACATCACGATCCTTTCGCCCATTCTCCCGCGTAAATGTTCCGTCGCAATCCAAGCAACCAGTGACAGAGTCAGAGAGTGAACCAGATGGTATAGTTGTACCTTTGGTACGTTCGTTCATTCTTATCCGTAATCTCGCTCACCGTTATCAAGTGTTTCTCTAGTGATTGGGCGAGGAACAGGGTCATGGAAGTTATTGCTTCTCCCTCTAAAAAACATCTTAGACGTTTCTAGTTCTTTTCTAGTACCCACGTAGTCCTTATTGCACCAAATTTTTGTACAACTTGAAGCCGCTTGCACAAACTCATGTGAGATAAGTCGTGCACGACCTCCTTCTCTCGACCCTCATCGATCATCAAGATGGCTCCTCTTGTCTGATGCAAGTGCCAAACCCACAGATGCAACGGGAAGCTTGTCAGCTCCAACATGGTGCGTTCCCATGAATGCAGTGATTTACGGCAAAAGACGATCGATGTGCAAGCTTCCATCCAGCAAGCGGGCCGCACAAAGTATCTTTTACCATCTGCACAACCTGATCATGGCCCCGTGTTGCGTTCAGTTCCCAAGGTCATCAACCCACCTCAATTACTATCACCCGACTTTGACTTCCAAGACCTTCAAGTTCAACCCGCTACATCCGACTCTGAGATGCCCAATGACGGGTCATTTACTAGTACACACGACGATCTCGACATACCTGATCTAGGTCCTAATTTCCACACCCCCGAGGCTCTTTTGGTGGCAGTTGACCACTTTTCCGCTTACAATCAAGGCGCCGCTGCAGATGCTCGACGGTTGACCAGCTATGAGGCTCATCACACTCCAGATGACTCGGATCAGCGCGCCTTTCAACGGCAACTTGAAAAACTCATGGACGAGGCCCAGGACCAAATAGAAGACGACGTACCTCCCTTAGACAACGGGGACTTTTCGGACAACAACTCGGAGACCTGTGGAGATGATCCTCAAGACCTGGATCTATCTGATTCCCATCCAATCAGCGATCTGCTGCAAGACAAGGACAATCCAGACCCATTTGCCATCCCTGATACCTCTCCGAGTCAATCAAACAGCAATATGGACCTCTCCGACATACCAGCATATCTATTGACGATCTATTTGGTTGTCTCATGGCTGCACCTCCAGTTCCACCTTCCTCGCATCGCTTGTAATGCACTTCTTACAATCATTGGCTTCTTTTTGGTATCGATCTCTCCATTGGTCATCACTCCCTATGTCACTCTGCAGTCCAGCAACAATGTTCTTGGCCTCAACAAGCCCATCCATCTCCTGGCAGTATGTTCCACCTGCCTAGAGGTCTATCCCCCAGCCGGCTCCCTGCATACACAAGATACCTGCACCAGATGCAATGTTTCGCTTTTCAAATCAGAGCAGACCGCCAAGGGAAACACGCGTGCTATCAAGACACCGGTTATCAAATATCTTTATCTACCCCTCTCGACACAACTCCGCTCGATTGTCAAGATCCCTGGCCTCGAAGAGGTCCTGGATCAATGGCGTCACAAAGAACGCACAGATGGTGTGTATGCTGACATCTTTGATGGTGATATTTGCCGCAGATACCTGAAGGCACCTGATGGTCGCCTTTTCTTCTCAAATCTTCCTCATGAGATCGGAAGAACGGTCCCAAAGGTGAACTTCGAATCGGTGTGAACCTTGGCATCGATTGGTACGTACACCATCAAATTTGTAATTTAACTCTCATCCCTGTTCTAGGTTTTCATATATCTGCAGCAACATCGTGCCTTCTCATTCCTCGTGTCCGACTTTATTCTCTATATGCAACCTTCCTCCAGAGTATCAGTAAGCTCTTATTCTCTCTGCTCTACAGGTATCGCACATCGAATTTGATGTGCACGAGTATACTCCCTGGTCCAAAAGAACAGAATCCTGACCAGATACAGTGCTTTCTTCACCTGATCGTTTCTGACTTATTATGTCTCTGGAAGCACGGTATTATCATCTCTACGGAATCTTGCCCCCAAGATACGTAATATGCAAGTTCACATGTTTCGATTATCTAAACCACTTCCAGGCCGTTTGGTGTGAGTTATTCTTGTCGCGGTCGTCTGCGATAAGCTGGCTGCACATAAGATGGGTGGTTTTGGTTCCCATTCCCACATGTATTTTTGTACTCTCTGCTGGATATCCTCTGGCGACAAACAGAAACCTCAAGCATTTGATCCAGGGCGTGAGTCTATTATTTTCTCACTCTTTTCTTCACTGACTATGTGATTAGAGTACCGAATGCGCACAAACGAAGAACATCGCGAGTTAGGAGAGCATTACCATAACCTTCCGACACAAACTGCCCACCAAAATTTTGTAAAGGAACATGCAACCCATTATACGCAGCTTGCTCACTTGCCGTACTTCAACATCGTCAAGCAAATTGTGATAGATCCCATGCACAATCTGTTTCTTGGTATGTTGCTTCTCTCACTTTTTATGAGTACTATTTCCGAGTCACTCCATGAAAATGTTTGTACTACTTCGTTTCCAGGCATCGTCAAGACTCATTTTTACAACATCTGGGTTCAAAACAAGATCCTGCGACCAAATCATGAGCTGGCCAAGCTCCACGAAATGCTCGCCGACGTAAGTTTGAATTTCCCGGAATTCTATTTGTTTGGTTTATACTCAATAATTTCAGTTTACCGTTCCCATTTCATGTGGCAAGCTGCCCACAGATATAGGAACACCCGCTGGTGGTTCTTTGACCGCCGACCAGTGGCTACTATTATCCACTCTCTATGGACCCATCGTGGTGAGTTTCCAAACTTATGATGCATACCCGGGCCATACTTCAAAATGCCATCTAGATACCTCAATTATGGTCAAATTGTCTTCCAAAGGACATGAGTGACGAGGTCCTTCATCAGCGTGTTACCCTGATCCAGTGCATCGAAACTGAGAAGGAAAACGAAGCAACGATCAAGGCGCGCAACAAGGTATCACTCAATGAGGCAAAAAAGCTTGGTAAAGAAGCATACGAAGCCAAGAAGACACGCATAGCAAATGAGAAGCTCACCCTTGCTGAGGCGAAGAAAAGGGCACAACTTGATGCTGCTGCTGCCCACAAAGCAGAAAAGCGCCGGCAACAAGCAGCAAAAAAGGCAGAGAATGTAAGTAAGTCTCTATCTAGTCTATCTTCTCTACTCATCCATCGCTAGGCATCTAAAAAGCGCAAAGGGCCTGGTGGTGTAGCCGTCGCGGTCAAACCAGGCCCATCCGATAGTATATCAGATCCTCAAGAGGCTGTCGAAGATGAAGGGAAATTTGCGCTTCATCCAGATGATCCCATCAACTTTCTCAAACTTTGTTCGGCGCTGAGGATACTGATACAATGCAGACTTACGGACAACGATGTCAATAACGCTGAGCGTCTTATTCGAGATACAACAAAGAACTCATACAGGTAACCGTTCTCACTTGGAAACACTTGACATGCTGAACTAAGTCCTCTCTAGTTGTACGGCTCATGTGTCATCAAACCCAATCATCACTATTCGATTCACGTTGGGTCTTGCGTTCGAAACTTCGGCCCTCTGCATGACTTCTGGACCTTCTTATTCGAGCGACTGAATAAAGTTCTTAAGTCGTTCAAAACTAATAATTATGGTAGTGGCAAACTTGAGATGACGTTCTTCACGGAATTTCAGCGGACATGCGAAATAGGGTGCTTGGTAAGTATGCGATTATTCTGATGGACAGGAACAACTGATGTTGATTTCTAGATATACATGCTCAAACAGTATCCAAGCGACTCTATCGCTCACAAGGCTGCAACTACCATTCTCAAAGCATCTAAGGATGAACATGGAACAGTAGCTGGTCTTGCAGCGATGTCACAAGCACTCGATGACCTTCATGACGACGGTAGGAGCGTGTAAAAAAGGACTGACTCTGAAACTGATCAACGAGTTTCATATACTAGCTATATCCTCATATGAACTCAGCCCACAACACCAAACCGCTCCGCTCCGATCTGATACGTACGTCTCTAGTACATAACTTCAAGACACGTCTCTACTCTACGCCTCCATCACTCATTTCTCCATCCGCATCAAATTCTTCGCCGTCATCATTTTCCTCGTTGCCTGACTCGATATGGGTATGTCTCCAATCGTCGATTTCCTTCAAATACTCAAGGTCTCCTTCCATCACCAGGTAT